>CACRXK020006281.1:9184-25628 GCA_902702795.2 Paramuricea clavata | reverse complement strand
AAAACCGATACCCGCGGCTTTTAACTTGTTTATATACTCATCAGACCATATTCTTTTGAATTTTGGAGGTTTTCTTCATTAAAAATTCAAGCTATATTAATTCAATGAGAGGTCGCTGCAGTTGTGGGACGAAATAACTAGGTGTAACATGCGCATTAACACGCTTTAAATGTAGTTAAGCATGCGCAGTATATCATTTCACGTCCCACAAGCAAAAGAGCAGATATCACTGTATAAATTCCCTGCACAAGCATGTTTGATGGTTGATCCAGCTAGTCCTCGTGCGCCGAATGATAGATACTCTTACCTAATGGTAGAGTTTTGACGGGCTCTGAGGTACACGGCTGTTGTCTCTTTCTCGACTTAGAGACGTGCAACGTTTTCAAGTCGAAAAGGAGATGTGGGTCTTGATTTGTCCTGCAAATTCAAGTCCCGAATTCAAGACTCATGCCAGGTCTTGAATTGAAAATGTAAAACCAGGTAACTGGTTATTATTTTTTCGTAATAAACCGGGTAGCAGGTTATTACGGAAAAATAATGACCTGGTAGCAGGTTATTACGGAAAAATAATAACCCTGGTAGCAGACTAGCAAGTTATTATTTTTCCGTAATAACCTTCAACCCCGTATTTCCCCCGGAGAAATCAAATACTACCGCCTGCTTTTAGATTTGAAGGTTATTACGGAGGAGTTAAAAGCCGACGAAATACAAAAGAATATGGTCTGATGAGTTTGTAAACACTAGATAGTGCATCTAATTAGTCTGAAATTCACAAATTGAAGCCGTGATTGCAGACTCAGGGTATTCCCATGAAATGAGAAGACTCGTATATTTTCTATTTTTTAAACAGGGAACTTAAGTTAAACATTAATTATTATTATTATTATAAATTTCCAAACTAGCAGTAACAGCTGAATTACTTTGGAATTACAGGGTATAAGAACATAGGTATTCAATCTATTCTATATTTACAGGTAAAAATAGGTAAGTTAAATTAGATAATAATCTAAAGTTTACTTATTATTATAATCTAAAGTTTACTTATTATTAAAGATAATAATCTAAAGTTTACTTATTATTATAAGCACGAGACGCAGCAGGAATGAAACTGTTCGAAAAACGTTCAGTTCTACACCTAGGTACTAATAAGTTGGGATAAGACCTCAGATTATAAGTTTGAAGACTTTTAGGCGGTACTAAGGCATTCAGTTTATGAGTGGGTTCCAACATCTTCGAAAAAAGTCGCTTGCAAAGAACGGTTCTACGTTCGTAAAGAGTCATCAAGTTAGCTTTAAGCAAACATTCAGCATAGATAGTTCCAGGGAAAATAATTTTTAATGCCCTTTTTTGTATTTTTTCAACTTGATCACTCAGGTAATGAGGAAGGCCATAATGCCACACCTGACAAGCATATTCGACATTTGGTCGAATATGTGTACAATAGGTTGAGATCACAATATGGGAAGGTAAAGCATTTCTTTTAAGAAGGCGCAGACCGTACAAACGCTTCGCGGCTTTCTTGTAAATGTAGTCAATATGGCAGTTCCATTTGAGGTCGTCTGAAAGGACAACGCCCAATAGTTTGGCCTCGGAAACGACGTCGACCTCTTGACCGCGAATGGTAATAGGGGCAAACGATGGAGTAAGCTCAGAAAAGCAGACACGCAATTCTTTGGTTTTTGATACGTTTAACTTCATATTATTGTTTGATGACCATTCAGAGCAGCTGATGATGTTAGTGGGTAACTGGGAAGGGGAATTGTTTGATATTATTTCCCAAAGGCTAGTATCATCGACAAATTTAACAGTTTCATCCGCTACAGCCAAGTCATTTATCATGATCAAAAATAATAGCGGGACAAGCTTCGTTCCTTGTGGGACGCCGGCGTTTAAAAACTTCCACTCAGAAAAGAACTGACCAACACGGGTTCTTTGTTGTCTGTCTGTTAGGAAGTTTGCGATCCAGTTGAGTAACACGGGATGAATTTCCATGTCTTTCAATTTTTCTAATCTATCAAACGCCTTGGAAAAATCAAGTAAACAAATCCGTATAGTGTTACCTTGTTTGTCAGCTGCTTCAAACCATTTATGTAGCATGTAGATTAATGCCATACTAGTGCTTGAACCCTTCAGCGAACCAAATTGCAAGGAATCATTTTTTTTTGAGACGGAGTCAAGTAGCCATTTGTAGGGAAAGGATTCAAGAATCTTGCTGATAATTGGTGTGAGGGAAATTGGTCTGAAGTCAGAATCAACATCTTTAGGAGGCGAAGATTTATGAACTGGTGTAATATTTGCTGCCTTCCATATTGAGGGAACAAAATCCTTCACGAACTGACGAATTAAAAATAGAACACAAAGGTCGACACAACACTGAAGCGTTTTCCCGGAGAAGCCAAGAAGGAATTTCATCGGGACCAGCAGATGAATGAAGTTTCGATGATAATAGGGCCTTTTCAGTCTCCTCGACAGAGATGCAGAAATCATCTGGAATGTCATTTGTGGGAAGGGGGAGCCAGTTTACATTGGGTAAGGAGGACCCTACAGCAAAGAACTTGTCGTTGTGCAAATTTGCTAAATCGGCATCAGAGAAGCATTTACCTTGGAACATCATTGTAGATACATTCTTAGAAGACTGAACACCGGCAATATTCTTCACCGCTGACCACCATTTACGAGAATCGGACTGTTGAACGCCCGCGATACTTTTATTGTAGTAATTTAGTCGTGCCTTCTTGCAAAGTGCATTGACTTTGTTTCGATAGAATCTGAACATCAGGTTATTGCCAGCCGCCCATGCTGTCTGCCGCTTGGAAATAAGAGATTTTATTTCGGAAGTAATCCAAGGCTTGTCACTAGAATCAATTTTGATTTGTTTCCAAGGCAAATGTTCGTTTATGATATTATCAACGATGGTGGAAAAATACTGGAACTGCTCGTCACAAGATTTCATATGGTGCAAAGGTAACCAATTAACTTTCGACAGATGATCGCTAACAATTCGACGATTGGTTGGGCGAGAATCTCGTACTAAACGTGTAGACCTTGTGCCACCATATGAGTTAGCTTGAAGAGGTTTAAGAACGATGGAATTATGATCGGAATGTCCAATTGGAGAAATTACCAGGGCAGAATTATAAAATTTAGAAATGTTGGTAAATATTTTATCTAAAATATTCTTTCCTCTAGTAGCGTCTTTGACTAACTGCTTGAGGTTAAAGGAACTGCATAACTGGCGATGTTTAAATTGGTTAAAATCTCCGGCCAAAATAATTCCTGCACCGGGATTGGTGGAAAGGACAGAATCAATTGATTCGGTAAGGTGTGAAAGAAAGGCTTTATCGTCACTTCCAGGTGGATGGTACACGATTCCCAATACAATTGAATTTAACCACGAGGCAAGCGGTGAGGTTTTAAGAGTAACCAAAGCGACTCATATTCGTGACTTTCAATCTCTTTAAGATGAATGAACGGAAGCATATCCTTTACAAAGACACAGACTCCACCTCCTCGTCTGCCGTCGGAACGATCATGCCTCAGTAAGGAATAACCGCATAAATCTATTGCTGAATTAGGAACATTTGAAGAAAGCCACGTTTCGGTAACAACGACAATGTCTGATGAATAGGATTTTACTGTAACAGACAGTTCGTCAATCTTGCTGATCAGCGATCTTGAATTAGAAACAAATAAATTCGGTAGAGAAGAGAGTAAGGGCGTTTTTTTGGTTTGGTGGCCACTAATATAAATTAAGTTATTTCTACGGTTGAAACTCTTCCCTGGTACTGGAACCGATTGATTTTCTATTTGTATGTGTTCAGGACAAAGCTGTAGTGTTCTTAATTGACTAGGTTTTGCATTTATTTTTCTTTGAAAGTTTGATACGCGATGGGTTATTCTAACAGGAATTTTTTGAACAAGAAGTTCAACGGGAATCGAACTGTAATTTTCATGTGATTCTCTCTCATTTTCTTTAGAATTTACCTTGCCGTCAGCCGGCGAACAAGATTTAATTGCGCCAACCATTCCGCTCTTCGAGCATGAGGCAAGGGCGGGGGACGCTCCAGAAAGCTCTGCCGAAAAGGACAGTTATCAGTATTGTCACACTCAGACATGCATTCGTCGCCGTCTAAGACAATAAATTCAGAGATATCAGCTGGTATTTGGCCAATGCACACATGCTGAGTAACTGTCTCAGTGCTAATTGTATTATCATTCAATATATTTGATGGGCTTTCCAAAAAGGTTTCCCTCTTCTGAGTTATAAATGGCTTGGATATTTCGATAAGAGGCAAGTTTCCAAGCGATTTCAGCGACAATGGCTCACAGTAAGGGGGAGAATTAAGATCGAGAGTAACTTCGCGAGACCTTAGCTTTACTGATTTTGTCGTTATTCATATTATGCTCCGTTAACTTCACTTTGTTAATTTCACATTTGTTGTCGAGTTTATTGTTGGTTCTATTACAACTTGCTGGTAGGACAATTAAACATGAATTATCAAGGGGGCTTTCAACGCTGACAGTTTCGGGAATAAACAAATTCCTAGGTCTGAATTTGCAGTTTCTATCGATTTTATAGTGTCTATGATGCAGTAATAAGTATTAATTTGTTCAGGTTGGTTTGACAGGCTTTGTTCGGCACTCAATACACCATTGAATTCTGAATTAATTTGCATTAGCGATTGTCTTAGAGATTCATTTATGACATCGCTTGATTTAAGTTTGTTTTCGAGACAGGTAATTAAACCTAATCCAAATACATTTTCAAACTATTCAAATGATGAAAGTTATTGTTGTTTTTTAAGCGTTTATTAGCGAGTGGGAAACTTCAATATGTCCGCCATCTATTCAAATGGGGGTAACCGCTGGAATGTTCTTGGCTTCAATTTTACTAAAAGAGATGCGCTATCTAGTGTATATAAGATATCTATGGAACCTGATGGAACTAACTGACTGTTTCCTGACAGTGTCATACACATTGTCTCATCTTAATTAAATTACGCTATTGTGTTTTGTTAGTCATCAATGGTTCATTGTGTGTTCTCATGTGACCATCACATGCAACACTTGCGCATAATTCTATAGTATATTATTTCGGTGTATAACATTAATCTATCATTTTAACCACGTCCACGGTCAAGGTTGCAAGCTGTTTTTCTGGTGAAATTCAAAGGTGAGTTCTCTTAAATTCTACTCAATTCAAAGGTAATATTCTATGCAAACACATGCAAGGGGAGTTCTTCTTAGTCTTATAGTACTAGATTAAGTTATTTCAATTATTAATAGAGCAACGTTCTACTTTTAATATATAAAACTATATCGAATAATTTATAAAACTGGGCGTAAACCATCTGTGATTGCCAGTGGTATTGATGTATTCGATCGCGAGACATACGAATCTATGCATACTTCCCCAAACTAAGTTATTACGGTTTTGAAAATTGGCGTTTCAATATTGAAGCGCGTCATTTCAATTCTATTCTGTAATAGTGCATGACGAAGAGCTTTCGCTCGAAAGTTCCATCCCTATCAACTTGCATGTCAATCTCGTAATGGCGTTCTTCCCCCGTCGCTTCCCCTCGAAAATACGCTACGGTATATTTCTTTGCCGTTGTTTGTTTGGTTGTTTGCTCCGAGCCGTGGACGGTATTTTTGTTCTTAAGGTCCAGACACACCGGACGCGATCCGACAACGTAGTTTAGTTTTTGAAAGTTAATAAAACAGCCAATGAGATCAAATTTTGAAAGATATGTGGACCCAATGACTCAAAATGTTGTAGCACTTCTAAATATCTGGAAAATTTAAACTAGGATAAAAGTTATCGGTCAGTGAAAATCGAAAAATCGCGTCACGTTGTCGAATCGCGTCCGGTGCGTCTGGATCTTTAGGCCTAGGGCTTAGACCCAGTTATAAGACGGCGAACTTTCCATGCGCCGAAACTTAATATACAACGATTAAATACGACAGAAGAGCAGTGTCTAAATTGATTAAGTTCGGCAAATGTTGATTAGGTTCGACACGGCACAAAATATGCCAAGTCATGTCGTATTATGCGACACATGTTCGACATGGGTTTAGACTCCGTGTTTTGCATGCACCCGAACCTAATGCATAAATGTTTTAATGTACTTATCATATGATTATGAGATCAGTATTAGCAATTTAAGGCCTTTTTGGGATGTGAGTTGCACGGCAAGGCGAATTCATATAGTACGCGCCCAGGCGGGACAAACGTTAACAAGCGCTCTGTTTATATGGAATCGAGTTACTCGGCATTGGCATCATCTTAGTATGCTTTATAATATAAAATTATTTTTTTCCAGCGACGCTAATTAATCATAATCTGTCAAACACCAATGTCCAGTTGTGAGGAACGTACATTACACCGTTACACAATTAAACCATGCACATACTAATAAATGCGCAAGCAAGCCGATGTGTTTTCTCTCTTAGTCTTTCTAACCAGGAACTCTACGCGCATGATAAACATTCAGCGATCACAGAAAATTGCAATGGCAAAACATGGTCTCGTCTCCAAAAACGACTGTCAGACGATTTTTTCGATTACGCCAGAATCATGCGTGAAGCATCCTAAGATTAAGGCCCTAGTTACACGATACCGGATTCGTATCGGAGCGACATCAATTTAAGTGTTTTCCAGTCTTGTCTGCTATTACAAATTTTCATGTATGAAGTTTTTGTTTAATTATGTTACATTATCGTAATTTTAAGTGCCAAATTCACCTCGAAGCAGTAAAATTTGATGTCGCTCCGATGCGAATCCGGTATCGTGTAACTGGGGCCTTAGCGGGCCTAACTTTTATAAAGCACAAAGCCAGAATAACTAGTTGACTGCGTATCCACGTATCCATTAAAATATAGAGCTACTATAGCTTTAACACTATGACAATTTTAAATATTAATGCTGAGCCATTGTATGCCTCGTAGGCCGTAGCTACCTTCACCACCTTGGGATTTTAATCTATCCGCAATCAATCTATTTATTATTAATCTATTGAGAATAAATATGTCAGATGTCATCACCACACAAGATAGGAAGTCCATTGCGTCCTGCTCAGATTTTGGCATTACAACCAAGCAATTAAAACAATATTTTGAAATCACCAATTGCGCGCGCAAGACACACTGGCAAACGCATCTAATAAGAAGAGTATCCGCTGAATGTTTTGTTTAAGGGCGCGGGCAATGATGCGCCCGACTATATCAATGAGGAGTCCGACTGTCTACGGGAAAAAAATTTGCGACGCCGAAATGGCGCCAAAACAGAAGAAGGATTTAAGTCATTTGAAACGTTAAAAAAATTACAAAAATGTGGTGAAAATACAAAAATAAGTGCCGAAAAATTAAGGAAAACTTATCCAATTATTTGTATGCATTTTTGAGCTAGCTAATACTTCAAATGCAAAGTACATACATTCTGTCCCAGGCGGCCAAGTAACACGGGCAAAGTGTTTACATGGTAATATAATCATCTCGCCTAGGCGATAACCCGACTCTTTCTGCCAGGGACTCGCCAAGGCGAGTTCCTTGGCTGCATCATGTAAACAGTCACCCGGCCAGGATTACTATAAGTTTTTATAATATAGCCTGGTTCGCGCCTTTACCGACTAACTCGCCTTGCCGGGTAACTCGCCTCCGTATAAACAGGCCATTAGTACTGAAATTTCTGGTCAGTATAATTTACTTGTATTTCATGGCATTATTACAATTTTGGTTAGGCTCGGCGCATGCATGAAAAGTTCGCCGTCTAAAGGCCCAGGCACACCGGACGCGATTCGACAATGCCCCGCGATTTTTCGATTTTCATTGACCGATAACTTGGGTCCTGGTTCAAGTTTTTCAAATATTTGGAAGCGTCATAGCGTTTTTAGTTATTTGGTCAACATAGCTTTTAAAATTTCGTTGGCTGTGTTATAAACTTTCAAAAACTGAAAAATCGCGGCACATAATTGTCGAATCGCGTCCGGTGTGTATGCATGGGACTTAAACCGGGCCTTACTGCTATTCTTACCGCGTTGTGACGTCCTCTGTGTATCCTTGGATCATAAAAACACTTTCGTTAAAATATGGAATGCATTGGTTAATTTGTAATATTAAGTGGGGTGGTGCAAGCGTGTTAAAAGAAATTGGTTGATATCATGACGAGATACAACAAATATACAGGGTGCATGTATAAAAAGAAAGGTAATCGAACTTCAGCACGCTGTTGCATCTAAATTACGCTACGTATGACCGAGGCAGTTTTCATATTCAGAAAGATCAGGCTTTTAGCTGTTGAACGATATGTTCTTCATGCGAAATGGATGACAAATGATGCAAATACGAATCCGTTAAAATTGTTAGTCATAATCGCATATTTTTACCGTGGAGAGTTCGGTCTAAACCATTGACTATTGAATTAACCCCTTTTAGGACTTAAGTTGATGAATTTCACATCATTAAAACTATACACACATATTCATAATTGTTATCAAGTAGGAATATATCTTAGCTATCGTGATTAATTGCTTTTCCTTTTGTTATGCATTGCTTTTAATTTACCGAGGTGAAAATATGCGATTCTGATTAACATTTTTTATCGGACTCGTATTTGCTTATTTTTTTCCACTCGGCACGACAAACATGTGATTCAATAGCTAAAAGCCTGATCTTTCCGAATATGAAAAAATTGTTCATACACCGAGTAATTCACGTACATGTACAACAGCGCGTTCGATTACCTTTTTTTGCACACCCTGTACTGTATATGTAATTGTCGTCCTGGCGCCGTTTGCACAGTAGAACTCTTAATCACTTTTTTAAATCACTATTTTGTAGTTAATTTAAATAGTGATTAACTCTCAAATACATGTGCACGCTTCTTATTGGATGACGTTTCCACTAACTGTTGTTAATTTTAAGAAATTTCTTTGCCGTTGTCTGTTTGGTGGTTTGGTCAAACTCGTGGACAACATTTTCTTTAAGCCCAGTTGAAGGCCGTTTCCATTAACGTTCTCTTTGCCCGCGAGGGCGACGCGTTCATTGTTTTTGAAGCCCGTCACGCCCGCATGAGCAGATTTTCAAAGCCCGCTCCGCCCGCGCGGGCAAAGCGACTGCAATGGAAACCGGCCTTAAGACGGCGAACTTTTCATGCGCCGAAACTTATACAACGATTATGTGCGACAGAAGAGCAGCGTCTAAATCGATTAATTTAAGTTCGGCAAGTTTGAACTAGGTTCGACACGGCACAAAATATGCCAAGTCATGTCGTACTATGCGACACATGTTCGACATAGGTTTAGAGGCCGTGCTTTACATGCACCATGTTTTAACGTACATTATCATACGATTATGATATATTGGCAATTGACTGTATTGGATTTATTAGGATGGAAAACATTAAAAGAACAACGATTAAAAACTAAAGCGAAAACGATGTTTAAGATACTTCATAATATGGGGCCAAATTGCCTCAAAGACTTATTCATTTTCAAAAAAAATGAAATATTAAATCATAATCTCCGTGACAGCTCAACCACATTACTGTTGCCAAAGCCACGTTCGAACAGTTTAAAAAAGAGTTTCATGTATGACGGAGCTGTCATATGGAACTCTTTGCCAGAAATTATTAGAGAAAGCACACGCTATCAATTTTCGAAAGGAAAATCGCTACCCATTGTTATTAAAGCATGAATGTAAATAGTAAATTAACGTATATTATATAGTATATTTTCTTTTTCACATGTATGCATGTAATTTCTTACTACCTTTATCTTTTTTTCTTGTAAATTTACTTTTGTTCACACGCCCATTGTGGAAACCAGCTTTAGCTGACAATGTTAGCGTGGTTAAATAAAGTTTATCATCATCATCACCATTCTTATCTGCATGTGATTGCCAATTAGATATTGCTTACCAATCCACAGTTTTCTACCAATATTTAAGAATTATTGGATGAGGCGAAGCAGGATATCGGAATTATTCAGACCGAGGTCAGCGTTATCTGCCGAAGCGAAGCGGTTATAGATTCATGTCTCGCTATTTATGAAAGCTAACCCTAATCCTGACCCTAACCCTAACCGCTAACCCTAAGGCTAGTTTCCACTCAGGAAAATTATCCGTGGATTGGAACGGACAAGAAAAGTTTTCTTTGTCTTGTGAGCTCTGGGTTGGAACTAATGACTTTATAAACACAAAGAAAAATTTTCTTGTGCGTTCCAATCATATCCACGGATAATTTTTCCGAGTGGAAACTAGCCTATTAAGCCGGTTTTCCACTAGGCGGAATTTTGCGCGCGGAGCGGAATTTTTCTTTGTCTTGTGATTTCTCGGGTGGAACTAATTAGAAAAGACAAAGAAAGATTCCACTCCGCGCGCAAAATTCCGCCTAGTGGAAAACAGGCTTAAGGCCCATTTCCACTCAGGAAAATTTTCCGAAGAAAGAAAATTTTGTAAAATGTGATTGGCTGACACAAACAAAATAATTTTATTTTACAAAATGTCCCGCTCTTTTCCAATTCATGCAAAATACCGCCGCAAAAATACGCGGGCAGCTACAGGTACGATATTTATTTGTCATGTTCATGTCTGCACCGAGATAGGGAAAATTATCTGTAAACTTTCAATCAGTAAGAATAGGAGAAAATAGTACAATGAATAATAAATAATAATTAACAATGATTCACATCAGTGCACGTGTTGGTGTTGGCGAAACCGCAGCTTCGTATAGTTATTTTAGTACAAATATTTCCTCGCGTGTAACCGGAACGAAACGGGACGCCATTTTGTTTTTGTTTCTGAGGTGAATGGTGCAAAGATATTGATCTGGAACTGGACAATAGAGGTGTGCACGGATGGGATTGGAGGTTTACAATCCGACAATAGATGGTCCCGCCAGGGGCGAAACTTGAGGGGGGTATGGGGGTGGGGGGGGGGGCTGTGACACCCCCAAAATACGAATCATCAGGATTGGCAGGGCGAATGATCTGGATTGGTAGGGCAATCAAAGATTTTAAATGATAGAATGTAGAGTTATTAAATAACTTACAGGGCTTTCACGGAGGGAATTGAATAGAAGTTATAGCCCTAAATTTTGCAGATATTGGTCCAAAAATAAGGGTTTCAGCCATGTTTTAACAGGAATTTGTACGGAAAAAATTTTTCACCCTTAATTTAACTGGTTATGTCCGGAAAAATTTTTCGACCTTTTTTTTAATGTCCGGAAAACATTTTTTCAACCCCCCGCGCCGCTCGCCAACGTTTTTGGGAAAAATAGTGGCCAGAAGTAAAAAATTGCTGCAGGGCATCATCGGTTTTCGCAAGGCAATTCTGGCAGACACCCACCCCGAATTAAAAGGGGCTAGTTTCGCCCCTGGATTCCGCAGCTATAGATGAGATTTTGATCCAGACAATAAGAACGAAATCCATTACCATAGCTGGAAAAAGCATCTTAAAATTAGTAAAATTGCAAAGTTCCGTTGCGAATTGTTGTAAAATGAAGAAAATATAGCCCTGTGAAACAGGGTTATATTATGAAATAAACACGTACAAATTTTGTGTATATTTGCGTTACGCGCGGGAAAATAACCATTCTTGAGCCTTTACCACGCGTAATACAAATATATACAAAATTTGCGAACTTCACAGGGCTATATTTTCTTCATTTCACAACATAGTTAGCAACCAGTCTTTGCAGTTTTACTCATTCTAATACGCTCTTTCTAGCTGTGGTGTTGGATTTCGTTCTTGCCTTGATCAAAATTTAGTCTATAGCTGGAATCATACATTGGGAATTTTTTTTTGAAATCCGTATCCGATCCGATAAAATAAACTTTCCAATCAATTGTATAAATGCATGTATATCAATGTCACATTTTTAATTTCAAGATTCTACTCTCTAGTCTTTGCAGAAGTTGATTCAGAAACGGATTCGCAATCTCGCGAAGCAGATTCGCAATCTCTCGCGTCAAAAGAACTCAGATCCTTTATTCTTTACAAATAGGGTTAGACAATAGACAATTTGATTTGGAATAAATAAATGGAAAAATTATTAAACGGAAGCGCCGCTAGTTTTCGCAGTAGCTCTGGTAATTGAAGTCCGATCCGACTAAGAAAATCCTTTTCCAATCCAACCGATCCGAAGTGAATATTATGGCGCCTAAATCCGAATGAATCGGATTGGTGTCGGATCGGGATTTGCACATCTCAACTTAGACTTTCCAAAGTCCTATCCAGGCCCTTCTATGGCGCGCTTCACTTCCTCTGTGGAAAGGACTTTTGCCCCTAGCAGCGCGCCAAATATCACCGGTGGAAAAATCCACCGGTGACGTCATTGTTAACATTGAAGGCCGAAGCGGTTTATACATTATCGGTCATTATCGAAGGAGTCTAACAATAATATTATATTCTCAGGCTCTTTGTTGAACAAATGTGTATTATTGAAGCAAACAGAGTAAACAATTTAATTACAATTTTGTAGAACACAAAAACCATGTAAAAATACACAAACAGACATTACATTGAGTATAAAGTACAGAGTGTAGAAATAAACTTTAATACTGCCACCGAAGATGCATCTGATGATTCTAAAATTTCCTCACTAGTTCCGGGTTTAGTTTGGGTTTCTTGATGTCGATTACTGATTATTATAAATTCGTTTGCTGAGAAAACAACGCGTATTTTTACTGGATTTCGAACTCTAGCGACGTCTTCTAATTTGATCACAATTGCCGCCTCTCTGCTTCTTGGTTACAGTTGTCTGATTCTTTTCAGTTTATAGATTAACTTCTACTCGCTACGTTAATCAAATCGCTCGCAAACTGAGTCAGACTATTCTTGTCAACATAATTACGGCACAAATTGTTTAAATAGACAAACAACTGTGAAGCTTCAATAAGTTCTTACATGCACTTGTTTTTGTTCATACATTGAACAGCTTTCGGCGCTTACTTAACTTGGGTCAGTTATTTCGTTTCCGCACTTGGTGCGAACTGTTTCATTCGACGACCAAGAAATATCAGTTCTAGTCTAGAGAATGTTTTTGTTTTTGTAGACCCATTGTCGGCGCGGTGAAGTAATTGTATGAAATGCGCATGTACACACCCGTTTAATATGTCAAAAGTATTCGCGCTAAAAATTTTAATGCGAATTAAATTCCTGCAAGCGACACAAGTCGACCACTCGCGACTTCGTCGGTCGGGTCGCGCGCTCCCTCCCCCGCGCGCTCCCTCCCCCGCGCGCTCCCTCCCCCGCGCTCCCACCCCGCGCCCTCCTTCCCCCATGGTCGACTTGTCGCAAGTCTAATCTCAACTGAGCATCCAATCAAATTGCGTGAAAAGCACTATCCACCTCCCTAGTTTTTTCTAAATTACTTTAATCAATTTGTTTTTGTCTTTGATTTAGTTTTGGAAAAGATCGCAGTATGTTCAGCAAAATTTTACTCGCTTTGGGAGTTGTGTTGGCTATCTCAGCTTTGGGTAAGAAAATTTACAAATTTGCAGTTATTGAATTGCAATGCCTGATAATGTTCCTTGCCAGCAATATGCCGCACACTCCTGGAAATTAATTTGTAGACTTTTCAAAAATTTCCCAATCCCTCCCCCCCCCTCCCCGTTTACAATGTTGGTTTGCGGTGCAATAACCATGTTTTAAACCAACATTGTGGTAGGGGGAGGGGGAGTTACTATTTCTAGTGAATGGTTGGACGTTTGTATTAACTAAAAATATAATGACTTTACAAAATAGTAAGACAAGATACGTTTTAAAAAGGTCTACGGATATTATTTCCACGATTGCAGTTATCTGAAAAGATGTGGGAAGCAATATCTTTCAAGTTACATGGGATAATGTAATTGCTTGATAATAGATTTGCACAGATTTTGATAGACATTCAAATTTCATCTCATCACATTATAAATATTTTGACTTTAAAATTGGCTGAGTGAATGTAAAAGGTATTATTCCATCCAGTTCTAGTGTTCAGGCCAGTGAGATGACCCTTGCCGGATCTCTAGATATAAAACAGTTTAAAACTGACACAGACAACGCATGACACCAGTTGCACTGCTGGGCAAGACTGTATAGGCATTGGTAAATTAATTTCTGGCGCAAAAATTCTTGCAACAATGGAAATCAGTGCGCGAAATTTTTCACATAGTAAATAACTGCAAATACTTTCTGAAGAATCTGCACAAAATGCTTTTGTGAACCAAGAACCAAGCAGATTTCTGTTCCTCCTCTTTAAGAAAGAACTTTCTGAATGACTGCAGAATTGTCTGTTCTGCCATCAGTAAATTTTCTGCGAAAATATCTGACATTTCTGCGCAACTTTCCTTAGGATAAAATGTTTCCTGCGCAAAATAAAACTTTTCAGTCTAGATACTAGGGGTATGACAAGACAACTTGCAATGTCTACACCATTTCTTTTTTTTGTTTGTTTTAGGGAGTGCTCGGAAATGCAATCAGTGTGAATACTGGACATCACAGCCAAAAGAACAACAAACATGTACTGGTAGTGGCACAGTCGACTGTCCATCCGGTTATTGTTCCACCGGATTTGCTACTTACGATAATGGCACAGACGTTATTGATAGAAGATGTGTCACAATCATGGCTCAGTGCGCCGACCCTGAAGAGTTTTGTAGCAATGTAACCACACGATACAATCTGAAAGCGTGTATTTATAAATGTTGTAGTACCGATAATTGCAACAATTACACCGTCGGCAGTGCAACTGGTGTCAAGTTTACTCTTTCCTTGATGGTGATTGTTGGTTGGTTGGACTTGATGTATTTTGCGTTCTGACTGTGTAGTTTTACTTAGCTTTACTTAATTCAATTGTTTTAATTTGCCTGCATGAACGTATAATGAGCGGATTATGTGGTAAAACTGTGTGTTTACACTACAAGTTGTTTAAAACATGTAGCGTTATTAGTTAGGGTAATTTACTAGGTTACTATGTAATAAATTGGTAGAAGATAAATCAATTCGTTCCAAGGGGTGTGTGTGATCAAATGTACTGAATAAACTATACTTTTGAACTAAAGTGGAACAGTTTTGTGTATACTGGGTTGTTCCATATCAGTTTTACATTTTCCAACCTATGGTCCAGTATAAGGGTCCTCTGCCTAGTGTTTAAACGAACTTAGTCAGGCAGATAGAGACTCAAAATTATGGGAAACTTACTATATCGTGGGACAATTCCATTTTGCCTTCATATTGTGCCCTGAAGACTAGTAAGTACGTTTCTCTATGTTGGCCGCGTTAAAGTTTCTTGTGGGCTCCTCCGCTCCTGCCGACACGTTTTTCTTCGAATTTTGTATTAAACTCTATTACAGTTAAAAAATGTGAAATTTCTGATACATTTCTAATACAAATGACTAGCATCAATAGAAAGCTGACGAAAAACTACATTGAAGACATTTAAATGGTTAGTTGGGATTTTCAAACGGTTTTCGAGTTATTGCTGTTTTAAATGTGAAATATAAGCCAAAATCTCCCAAAATTCCTGGGTACGAGTTTGAAAACACGCATTCAACAGCTCATAACTAAAGAAGAACTTGAAAATCCCGGGTAACCGTTTAAATGTCTTATATGTAGTTTTTTGCACGCTTTCAAACGATGTAAGTCATTTGTATTAGAAATGTATCAGAAATTTCACATTTTTTAACTGTAATAGAGTTTAATACAAAATTCGAAGAAAAACGTGTCGGCAGGAGCCCACAAGAAATTTTAACGCGATCAACATACAGAAACGTACTTATTAGCCTTTAGGGCACAATATGAAGGCAAAATGGAATTGTCCCACGATATATATATATTTATTTACCGGCTGCGAGGTCCGGATGAGAAAAACTGTGCCCGAGGTCTTGCAAACGGCCCGAGCCCGAAGGGCGAGGGACGTTTTCAAGACCCGGAGGGCACAGTTTTTCTCATCCGGACCGACGCTGCCGGTAAATAACGTGTTTATTTTTTATCAGATGTAAAAGTTAAAGTCATTAGAATTCCAGTGTTGCATGCGAACTAATTTGAGATTAGTGCAGTTGTGTATTTTCAAAGCGAGGCTGACAAAATCACAAAAATTGAAAAGTTGAAACTATAAAACACGAATACGAAAACTCGAGAAAAATGGCAAGAAACACACAAAAAGACGTATAGTTTCAGGAAAAATGTACATGCTTTTTTCATGAATATGGTAGCAGAGAAGATTTGGAATAAAAACTTTTGTGCCTGGCTTTTGGCTTTGGCAAAATCAGTTGCTCCTAACAACGACAGGTTCATGTTCAACCTCGTTCCCAGGGTATTTAGGAAATATCCTGGTATGGGCTGGTCACGTGCCTCGTCCAAAATTTAGCGCCCGAGGGGGTGTGGGAAAAGTATCAAATTACATGATTCCAGTGGAGATATTTTGTTTAACAGTTAAAAACATTATTAAGTTCAAAATACT
>CACRXK020006280.1:0-25630 GCA_902702795.2 Paramuricea clavata | reverse complement strand
TTGATTGGCTACTATTTACCGGATATTCAATGATCTCAAAGGGGGCGTATTGAAAAAATATCAATAAAAGTCGCAGGCTCTATATATAGAGCCTGTGAGCAAGCTACATCCCCTGAGGCAGGGCAACAAGTGGGTGGGCATCACTGCCATCACACTAATTAAATTAAGGCTCTCATGCACACTTATCACACTAATTAAATTAAGGCTCTCATATGGAAACACCCACAGGTTTTCATTACCTGGTGATTGGCAGGGAAGATGGGGGGAGGGGTTAGGAAGGTTGTCCGCATGAAACATGCACTTTCCTATTGTCCTGGTGAGTTTATTCAATAGCTTACCAAAGATCAGTCAGTACAAGTGCATCAATGTGTACCTGTACATTTTATTTTATGGAGGCAGCCAATAGAGCTACAATCTGCTGCAAGGGGGAGACAGACTCTACTATTGTTAAAATTAGCATATTTTTGTTTGCATTATTAAAAAGATGCAGTGGTTTGTTTTGGCAAGCCAGCCCTTCTTCAAGTCTTGTGGGATAAAATCAACTTGGTAAAGTGAGCTAACTATGATACCAACACTGGATCACATACATATGAACATCCCCTTAGGGCCTGTTTATATGGAAGCCAGGCTGGCTGCTTAGCGAGACAGCCCGGTAAGCAGGATGAATTTATCTTGTATTCATATGAGAAAATTTCATCCCGCTTGCCGAGACAATTTTGATACATTGATATTGTTTTGACAGTTGTTAAAAATAGCTTGCAGCAGTGCCTTTGAACTTTGAGTGTTTATATGGAGAAATTCCCATCCTGGTAAGCAAGATCTCGCCTCTTTCAAGCAAGATCTCGGCAACCCGCTTGTCCATATAAAAGCACAATAATTGGCCTAGTACTCCAAAGGTCATAGGCAAGGTCGTAGGTTCAATTCCCACCATGGCCAGGCATATTTTTCAAGCTTCCCCGGTGCGGATATATACTCAGAGTAGCATCACAAACAGCACAATAATTTTTACTAGTATAAAAATAACTACACAGCGAAAATTTTGCTACCAGGCTGTCTCGCTAAGCGGGCCGGCCCGGCTTCCATATAAACAGGCTCTTAGACAGTAGCTCCACATAATACATATACAGTATATAATTATATATAAATATATATACAAGAACAAGATTATAAAACTCCAGACTTTTCAATGTCAAACAATATGTCAGTAAAACAATTATCCCAAATGCACATTATAGATTTCGTCACTTCGACTTTGACTCCTTATTTAATATACACCTCCCATCCATGCATTTATAATATATTTTAAATACATAATTTATTAAACAATGGTACAGGATACTTATTACTGTTGAGCAGCGTCTTCCCACAATTGGAACAAAATTTTGTCTTGTCTGAGAAATGCTCCCCACAATGGCAACACGATTTCATTGTCAATTTCAAGACTCACATTTTTGAAACCATAATTTATCATCGAATCGTCGATATATTTTCTTTTAAATTTTATGCTTTTCGAATTTCGATATTCCTCGTCGAGACAGACGTTCTCGACTCCTCGTGGTCGTGGTGTCATGAAACTATTCATCCCCCCCCCCCGTGACCCCGTCGGCTGAAACTAATTCTAGCCGGGGGGGGGGAAGTTTTCTATATTTAGAAAACAATTAATGTTTATTGCATTTCCTTGCAGCACAGTAGCATGTCCATGCAGCACAGTCGCATGTCCATGCAAAACAGTCGCATGTCCATGCAGCACAGTCGCATGTCCCATGCAGCACAGTCGCATGTCCATGCAGCACAGTTGCGTTTCCATGCAGCACAGTCGCATTTCCATGCAGCACAGTCGCATTTCCATGCAGCACAGTTGTGTTTCCATGCAGCACAGTCGCGTTTCCATGCAGCACAGTTGTGTTTCCATGCAGCACAGTCGTGTTTCCTTGCAGCACAGTTGCATTTCCATGCAGCACAGTCGCGTTTCCATGCAGCAGAGGTGGCCCTTATCGGCCACCGTACTCTTTTGAGTTCCTAACTTGATTGCAATTTTCGTCATTACCTTAATAAATTTGAAAAACTCCCTTGCAAATCCCTTGAGGGAATTTGCAATGATCTTAAGAGCAAAATAAATTTTCCTCAGTTCCTGTTAGAAGTTCTTAACTTCCTGTTACAATGTTCCTAACTTCCTGTTCTGTTCTGCGCGTTGTAATTGGCTAAAAAATAATCCGCCAATAATAACGCACAGAACAGAACAGGAAGTCAGGAAATTAAAACAGGAAGTTGGGAAAATTTGAAAGGAACTTTCTTTGTGTTGGAATATTGCAACGGCCGACAGGAAAATTGCAAATTCCCTCAAGGATTTGCAAAGAGTTTTCCAAATTTGCAAAGCTAATTATGAAAATTCCAAATGAGTTAGGAACTCAAAAGAGGAACGCTTCACGTAGTTTACCTGTAATAAGGACATGGAAATATACGAATTTCGTCAAATTACTCAATCATCAGGAGAAACACTCAATGAATTTTACCGTCGTTTAAGGAAAAAGCAAGTACATGCAAATTTGATAACAATGAAGCGGAAATACGAACACAAGTAATACATAAAACATCAGATGCACGCCTTCGCCTAAAGCTCTACGCGATGAGCCAAATTTAAAAGGATTATTAAAACACGGGCTTACGTTAGAACAATCAGATCGCCACAGCAAATTACTACACGAGGACAAAAATACGCCTTATAGACAAACAAATTTCATCAAAGGCAAGAATTGGCAAGAACGCCAGAGGGGACATAATTCCCAGGGTAATAACACCCGGTACAACGCACCAACAAAGGAAAGTACGCAAAAATGTCGCAATTGCGGTGGTTCTTATCCACACATCGGAGGAAAATCCTCATGTCTAGCCGCAGGAAAAAAGTGTTTCGAATGTGGGAAAATGGGTCATTTTGGAAAACATTGCTTGTCGAAGCAACGACAACAAACACGCCCATCACGTCACAATCAACAAGAGCGGGATAATCGAAAGGAAATAAAATAATGTAAGAATTATTCAGGAAAATCTTAAATCGCGGTACCGTTACGCTTTTGAGTTGTGTTCCTGCTGGTTTTAAGTTATATTTATGAAAATATCATTTTTATACAGTAAAATAGTTGTTCTAAAAAATTGTGTTCGGAAATTTTTGTTTATTTCGTCATTCCGCTGATATTGCGATTTCTTTGACGACTGCAATATATTTCTGAATTGTTTGAGTGAATTGCTCTTTATTTTTAAAATATCCAAAACTAAAAAAAAGCCGAACACAATTTTGAAACTGACGTATTTAGCTATGTCCTGTGAAAATTTGAGAAAAATTGGTTAAAACCCGCAAGAGCACAACTCGTTTGAAAATCAGTAATCACCGTACAATTTTTCGGGAGAAAATTGAATTTGAATAATATTACATTTGCTTTCATTGAAACCAATAAAAAAAATTTAGGCAAAATTAACACTCAAAGGTGTTCTGTAACCTTAAACAGTACCTCAACCTCTCAAAAATATTATTGATTTGTATTCGTAGAGCTCTTGGAGTTGTACCCACAACACAAGGAAAATCACCAAAATTAATTATTCGTTCAATCATACAAGTGTTTGAACGAACTAAATTTTCATCTGCCACAAACATGCAGGGAGGCTGTTTTGACTTCAATATATTACACAATCAGCCGACTAAGCGTTAAAAGTACGATATACCCGAACAACGGATTTTCAAGTTTAACTCTTCATTGCCTTATATAGGCTTGGCTCTAAAGCAAATAATTTCGAAAATGCATTATTTACCTTCTAATCGATTGGCGAGTCTGCCAGTGGTAAATGAGTTTTTCGGCACAACAGTGATGCAAAGTTTTTACGAGTCTTATTCAAGTAATTTTTATCATATAGTTTGCTTTCATGATTTCGACTTTGAAAAAATTATATTTTGAAATAGATTTGAAAACGTTGATATTTTGTTTACCATATCATTTTGGCTGCTGTTTTGCTCAACAAATTTAAAAGGTAAATTACCTCAAATGCCTTGCGAGTTTACTGTTTAAAACCTATTGTTTACCTGTTTAACAGATAATGAATCTGAACGGAAATGTTTTCCTAATCGTCAACAAAAAATATGACCATGCTAATTTGGCCATGTGGGGGACCAAAGGTCGGGAAATGGGTACCTACGAACAAAAGTTATATATGGATCAGTTCTGGCAACTGAAACAAGACCCAAATCATCCCGGCTACTATTACATCTACAATGTGAAATATGATGGATACAGAGTGGCGAAGTGGGGCAAAGGTGATCAAGAAGTTGGTTCCTATTATGGACAGTACTTTGTTGATCAGTTGTGGAAGTTTGTCCATGTTGCAGGTAATTATTGTTATTAGACTTTCCTATCATGAAAAAACGTCGGCCGATTCGCGGATATAGAATGATTATAATATATATGTCTTCAAATTCATTTCCGTAACGTTTCAAAGAAGTCATAAACAATGTAAAAAGGGATAAAATAAGAATTTGCATAAATATTGATAATTTGGGGCATCTCGTTCGATAGAATTGATTCTAAATGTACGGTGGCCCGTTAAGGAAACACTTGTTTCGTAGAAAATCATATTATTAATTCGTTCTGTGTACTTGACGTAATTTTCTTAATAACAGAGCGTTTCTGTATATAATGTGCGGCGTTTCCGTAGAAAACTCAGACGACTTGGGCAAAAATATAGACGCTTTCCGTAGGTCTACAAATGTAGACTTTTTCCGTACAAATGTAGATGCCTTCCATACAAATTTTATACATGCCTTCCATGCAAATGTAGACGTCTGCTGTATAGAAATCTAAAACTAATGCGCGCGCATAGTTTGGTAACTATGGTAACTTCAGTAATGGATCATATATTGCTGGCTCTTATTGCGCAACAAGTATTATATTTTCGATGAAGCATTATATTTGAGACAAAGTATTATATTTGAGACGAAGTATTATATATATTGTAGACAAAGTATTATATTTGAGACGAAGACATGCAAGTATTATATTTGGGATGAAGTATTATAATTATTGAGATGAAGTATTAGGGACTGCTCATTATTTATTGTACAGGGGGAGACTGAGGAGAAACTCTACAGTTATAATATTTTTTCGTTGCCCCCCTCTTAAGACAAGTAAAATTTTCAAAGCCCCCCCTCCCCGGCAAAACAAGAACATAAATTTTGGTCCCCCCTCTAGCTCTTTATCTTTATTTAGAGAAACAAAAACTCTAGCTCTTTATTTAGAGAAAAAAAATAGATAATGGGGACCAATAGACAATTCCCCATTATAGACTAATTCTTATCTTAGCACAAAAAGTATATTCCTGAGAAGGGTATACTAAAATTAGTAAAATTGCAAAGTTTGGTTGCAAAATGTTGTAAAATGTAAAAAATATAGCCTTCCAAAGTTTGCAAATTTTGTATACTTTTGTATTGCAATTTTCGCATGCAATACAAAAGTATACAAAATTTGCAAACTTTGCAAGGCTATATTTTCCGTATTTTACAACATTTCGCAACCAAACTTTGCAATAATTTACTTATTTTAGTATGCTCGTTCTAGCTGTGGTCATTTATTTGCATCAAGGCCGGATTTTGAGGGGAGGTGTGGAGAGGTGCGCACCTCCCCTGAGATCGTTTTGCACCTCCACTGAGAAGTTTTGCACCTCTCCTGAAAGGTGGTGCACCTCCCCTTGGGAAAGTTTCAATGATGGAACAAAGTGAAAATGTGATGGTTGCTTAGGATCTAGACTTCGTGACGTAAGAAAGTTTTCTCTGTAAAATTGAAACAGTGATAGCCATTCATCTCTGTGTCAAGTACCCTTTTAATGCAATGTTCTGAAAGAAACTTTGTAGCAATTGTATAAATGTTAGGGCAAGATTGGAGTCATACATTCATAATTCATTAATACACTGGTACATATGTACACTACATGCATACCTCACCTCGTTGATATTGGCCTGTTTTACAATAAGCCCTAGCCCTAACTTTTCATGGGGGTTGTGAGCTAGACCGCTGCACCTCCCCTAACATATTTTGCACCTCGCCCACTATTTTCACCAAAATCCGGCCTTGATTTGCATCTCTTTGCCTAGTTCTAAAATTAGTCAATAATGGGAATTGTCTATTTACATGAAGATAAGAGACTTTTTATTTAGATTCCACAATAAATAATGAGCGGTCCCTTATTATTTTGTGTGTGTTGGTGTTATGTACTCAGGTGAATATGATGTTTGTGATGTTACTCTGAGTGTGCATCGACACCAGGCAGCTGACCACGGTAGGAATCGAACCCGTGACCATTGGGACCCTATAGTCCAATGCTCTGCCAACTGAGCTACGTGGTCAAGTCGGTTCGAGTTGATGATACTTCGGATATATATATATATATATATATATATATATATATATATATATATATATATATATATATATATATATATATATATATATATATATATATATATATATATATATATGTGGTGTGTTTTATTCAAATAATTTCATGATACTTTGATTTTATTAGTGCCTTAAACATTTGAGAATGTAACTCTGCAAAACTAAAAGCTTTCTTGTCTTTTTTGAAACGTATATTATTGGATTATTGCCTATTGGCAAGTTCTACCCTTCGCTTCTGAGATTTACAAACTATATTGAAATAATGCAAGTAAAAAATAGTGACAAACCATACATTTTCCGATAACGACAAAACGTGGATGCAAAACAATACCAATAATTACAATAACCACCACGGTGATCACTTTTTAACAATGAGTTTAAGGATTAACACTGAAAATGCAAAATATGCATGGTGTGCTGTGAAGCGTCATAAGTCCTATTGAGTATTGATCTACTGTAACTGTGTAAAGCCATTTCGATACATGTAATTGTAAATTTGTATTCTTACATGCAGGGCTTGAAATAACGTTCCCAAAGTTCCCGATCATGGTGATCGGCAGTCGTGACTTTCCCTGCTTTTTTCAGGTTGGAAACCGAAACCCTGCTTTTCCGCCGATCATAAACAATTCCTTGCCGATCATTGATCGGTGATCGGTTGTTATTTCAAGCTCTGTCTTAACAATTTTGAATTGATACTGATTTCAAATGATTAAAGCCATGTAATAATTATCCCATGCAACTGTTAGGAAGGGCGAAATTTTGAACGGAGGACGAAAATCCTCAAGAAAAGGCGAAGTTTCTAAAGGGGGGCGAAATTCCTAGGATTATCGCCCCCCTGGGGGGGCGATATTCCTAGGAAATTCGCCCCCGGGGGGCGAAAATGTAGGGGGGGGGGGCGAAATTCCTGGGACACCGGGCTTCATCCTCTTACCCCAACGGCCCAACTAGAACCCAATAGATGATTCCCCTTATTACGTTCCCATAGCGCTTTGCATTGTGGTTATAGTGGTATCACCGATATTCAAGATGGCTTATTTTTTGTCCCGACCTGTGCAAGAACTTTTAAGCTAGGGCCAGGTGCACGATAGCCAACAGCAAAATATTCGAGAAAACATTTAATATTTTCATTAGAGGCCGCTATCTTTATCAGTGATACCACTATAACCACAATGCAAATGTGATGGAATGAAACCTGAAAATCAGTTCTATGCTGGGAATGTGTAATTGCATGTACAAGATATCATATACAATTACACGAGTGTTTGCAGCAGACTTGCTCCAAGTCTCACTCAAATTGAATTCATTTTTGATAGGGTCTATTCAGTTTAATGGGATATCAGTGCTACATATCTACTGTTGGTTCATGATATTTTTGCCATAGACTCATAGAGACACGACCAGCATTGCCTTCTAGCTAAAGCCTGGTTCACATGTATGCCTGCGACGTGCCTGCGAGGTACCGGCGACAATGCCGATGGTAGCTTTAAAACGTAAATTATGTGAACATTTGTTCGCCGATTTCCTCCAGTACGTGCCACAGTTACATCGGCGGTAGGCCGGGAAAGTTGACTTGAGTTCAACTTTGCCGGTATTTTGGTGGCAAGTAGAGGCATAATGATACAGTCGCAGGCATGCCGCAGGCATGTGTGAACCAGGCTTAAGACACTGAGGCCCCCTTGGCCCTGGGGTAATCTGTTGGTTCCAAATTCTAGCAAATGAATATTAAAAATCACCCACAAGTTTGACTCTTTGCGATCCTGGCTTTTGGCAGGCAATTAACATCCATTTGAGTTAATAAGCTACTGCATACACTTAGTCTTACTATTAGATTTGAATTTTGCATTTCATCAATATGACATGACATGACGTCTACTTAATTGTACCAGGCTCCCTTTATAAGTAATTAATTTATAGCTCAAATTATCATGACTGCATATTGGGTTGTTGCAGAAAACATCCATTATAACCTCCCCAATGGAGGAAATTGGAAGTTAGCCCCCCTACCCCCCCCTCGCATGTCCTAATTCACTTTTTAGTTACTATTATCCCCTCCACCTCCAGACAGCAGAAATTTCCTCCTTGGGGTTAGGGTGGATTATATGGTTAGTAGATCTTTTCTGGGATGACCCATTATGCGACCGTACGGCCGGGTCACAAACGGCCAAATATTCAGTTCCTAATTCTCTCACAATGAAACAGAAAAGACTTCTAACTTGATTTGCCAATTTTAAAGCACAATTCCAATGATAAAAGAACATTTTTTATTGTTTATTAATGTTTTCAAAAGACAGTCTCCCATTCATTACTGTGTATAAACCGAACACCATACCTGAGCATTTGTTTATTTAACTTTGTATTTGTTTAGATTCATAATCCTGATGTTTTTAATGGAAGCAAATCAGACAATGAAGTCTTGATAGGAAAGGCAAGATCTTTAATTAAAAGGTTTAGAGAAGAAAGCGGAAGTCCTGGTCTAGCAATCAGTGTCAGCGTCGACGGCAGGACTGTCTGGAGTGAAGGATTTGGTTATTCTGATATTGAAAATGATGTCCCATGTACACCTAGCACAGTGATGAGGATAGCAAGTATAAGCAAGCCTTTGACGGCAGCTGCAGCTAGTAAGGAGCTTAATTATTATGTAACATTATACACTGGAAAAAATTTTGAAAATCCATATAAGGTCAAAGAATGGAAATTGTATGGAACTTTATTGGAAATAGAATGGATTTTGATGATCCATAATAGTAATTGTATATTTCCATACTATGGATATAGTATCGAAATAATATGGATATACTATGGATTTAGTGGTTCAATTGTAAATTTCATAGTATGGATTTCACAGATTTCACATTTGAGCAGATTCGTTGTAGAGGGGTGAGGGTGCTTTCAGGAAAGGGATGGTGAATTGGATAGAAACTCTGTGCATGCAGTGTAGGTAACTGCAAAAACACCAGAAAGCTGTGGACTGAGAGGAATTCAACTACCGGTACATGTAGCTGGAATGCAAGCACAAGTTTTGCTTCACTGTATTTTTCAGCTAGTTGAAAGTTACGTACAAATACCTAAGTTGAAAACGACTTTGCGCAAGTCTAAGTGTCAAATGAATGTTACGTTTATTTAAATCTTCCTTAAATCCTTACTACATGGTACGTAGAAATGTACTCGCTTATGCGTAAACATGCCAATTAATATACAATTATTGGACGAGGTTGAGCAAAATATCGTGTTTTGTCAGTGGCGAACGCGGATCAATTATTTGCCGATGCCAACTGATTAGGCAGATCTGCGAGCCACTGACAAATCGCGATATTTTGCGATAACCGAGTTCAATAATGGTTTTATCATTTACTTATTCATTTTTGAAATTTTGTGGCTGTGACGAAGTTCAACAAATCTGTACATTCAATAACAATATCTGAAAATTTAATTGATGTAGATTATAATTTTCCTTTTGTGTTCATTTGAATTGCTTTTCAAAAATCTTAAATGCGCATGCGTAAATCGATATTTTGCAATTGAGAATTGATTTCAAAAGTGCGCATGCTCAGACCATTATTTGCACCAGTTATTTGCACCTGACCCGCGTATTATTCTCATCAGTTATTCAGGAAAATTAGCCAATCAACGTTGAAAAAATGAATAAGACAAGTAAATGATAATACTTGTTATTGGACAATCAAATTCTGACGACTACGTTAAAAAATTGAACTTACGTGCGTTTATAAGTCACGAAAGCCATGTTTTACGGTAAACCCTCTTTTCCCCCATTCGTCTTTTGTGCTCCAACGAGAGAGACTACGCATACAGGCTACGTTAAGTTTAAAGTTTAGTATTAATCCATAATCCATACATTTCCGAGTGCTGGCACTGATGAACATGACTATTTTGAAATTATATGACTATTTTGAAGGCATCCGGTTTTGAAATACTGAATGGTTTGCTAATAAATAATTTAGTAAGAGTTAATTAAAACAAACGAGGTTACAGTATGTTGTCTCCTGGATTTGTTTGTTCGTTTGTTTTATCTGTTATTGGTATCTCTTCTTGATTCATCATGACCCAAGATTTACAATTAGATGGAGTCTCATACCTTTTGTCCAAATTATGTGTTTATATAGTGAAACTATTAGATGAAGGAAAATTAAACTTGGATGATCCAGTACAGAAATACGTTCCTAACTTTCCAGAAAAACAAATAAACTCGAAACCCTGCGTAATTACCATTCGTCAATTACTTTGTCATCAAAGTGGAATACGACATTATCACAAAACCAAGAAAGGAGAGGGGAGTACGCAGTCTGGTACAACAAAAAGTAAGTATAACAAACGTTAATTCAAGATATGTAGCTTATCAGGTGGTATTAGTAAGCGTATGATAGAGTCGAGTGTACAGTATTATCACTACGCTATTATTTGTGACATGAATGTTTTTTTCGAAGTGGACGAGGAGACAGGTGGCGCACTAGATTGTTTGTCCATCTTTGGACCTTGAGAACATTGTCGCGCACTCAAATATTGCTTCCTGCGAAAACTATACCCAAACAAATTCAGTAATATTTTAATACTAACTACAACCTTTGGGGCATTTCAAGTGGTCTTAGTTTACCAAAACCTGCACGTACTAACAATATGAAAAATAGTTTTATGTATATCTATCCGGATTCCTTTGTATCCACAAACATTTTGTAGCGGATACGCCTTCCGTCCACACGTATCCAACGAAAACGCACGTTGTAACCGCAAATTTTTAAAAACGCTCTCCAGAGAGGACATTTTTGAAAACGCAACGTTATTCTTGGTATATATATATGGCATACCAAGTAACAATTAAGTGGTGTGATTTTTGTTGCGGAAACAATACTACACTGTCACGTAAAAACACACAAGTTGTAACAAACCTGCAGCAGACTTATAACAATGCTGTTCCAACAACTTGTCAACCAGATGTGTTCGCACTGCTTGCTCCCAGCTTGTTGACAAGTTGTCAACGGCTTGTTGACAACTTGCTACGTACAATGTTGTTAAGCTCAACAGACTTGTTACAAGTTGTTATCGTCCTGTGATTCAACAATTTGCTCACCAGTTTTGAGTGTATGACAATAACACCATTGTTACAACTTGCTGACGAGCTTGCTACAAGCCCGTTACGAACACATCTTGTTGACAAGTTTTGAGAATTTTACGTGTGTACCTCGTTAGCCCACGTTCTGGATACAATTGGTTCGGAAGAACTGTTTCTGCAACAATGTTTCATGGATCCCCAGAAATCCACCGTCAGTGCTGCACGACCGACTTCTTGATGTTTGTTCATTTCAGATGGAAATGAAAAAGAGGAACGGGAAAATAAAGTGTCAGAATTTCAGAAGCAAGAGTACTACATAAAGGTCAGTGTTTTATGCACGCTACTAGCAAGGTTAAAATGTTAATAATAAATAATAATCTCAATAGGCCATTTCCGATTATAATGGCCGAATGCCCACTGCAGACAATAGCCTAATAACGTGGCTACTTACTAATTCTATAGCAAATTACTGAAATTAGCACTTAGCCTCGACTTGTTGTTATTGACAGTTAGAGCGTAATTCGGAAATGGTCTATTCCACTGTAACATTGCTAATTAGTCGCTGGGGCACTGTGCCGCCAGCGACTATAGGTTTCGCTTTTGCTGTTTCGTCCTTTAGTTACTAATTTTAATAACCGTAAGGACACAAATTGGAAAAATCCCACTGATCTCATAGTAGCTGGATGTAGCTTCTACAATCTGTGGTTAAGACGAGAACCAACGTGAATGTTTACAACTTTCATTAAGATAGTTTGCGAAAATGTACTACGCTGATCGGTCCACTGTGGATAAAAGATGTTTTGTTAATGCTTTCAAAACTATCGGCATTTGTGTTCATTCAAACTTGTACATGTCCCGTCCAGTGAGCTCCATTACCTCCATATATATCTGGAGCAGGAACTTGGTTGCTCAAAGTGAAGCCAGTTTCGTGTTAACCGTGCATACAAAAACAATAGAAAGGGACTGGAACTGACGTCCACGAGCTCCTTCAATTTCCGCCATCTTGGCAAGGAGTGTGTTGAAATTTCGTATTTTGACTTCGATTTAAAGAATAATATTGTGATTTTATGAACTGAAAACTTGATTAGTGATACGGTCCATTAGAAAAAACTGGAATTAGCTGGGGAAAATGGTATAAAAACTGTTTACCGACCTTCAGAGCTATTGGACGTCAATGGCCGCCATCTTGGCTTCACTTTTCTCATTGACCGAATGACTGAAGTTCTTACTCCAGATATATATAGAGCTCACTGGTCCCGTCGGGTTACATCAAGATGTCATGGTGAATTTTGAACAATGTATACGAGTACTTGAATGTTTCATGAGAACTTCTGCGCATGCATGTGCGTGCACTTGCCGTTTGAGGCACACAAAGCATAACTTTCACTTGCCCCTGGAAAAGACCTAGGAGTGTGAGAAACAACGTACGAGAGGCTCAAAATTCTATGTTGTAGTTATTATATATTCGCCTATAAATTTAGGCGCATTATACATTTTATAGACTTGCTCGCATCTATCGTCAAGTATGTGCGGACATTTATCGCGGAATCCAGGGGTTTCAGAATAAGCCGGCGGCCGGCGGAGTTCCGCCGGCTACTTGAACTTTTACCGCCGGCTACTTTTCGTCTGGTCACAGGACAAATTTTATATACAAAGGTACAAGCGAACCAACACGATGTTTGTTATGTTCCAATTGGAATTCATGCAAAGAGGCCTCGAATTTCCGTGAAATCAATCGACGGCAATGGCGTTAAAAATTGCCGTAGAACGTAACAGCTGTCTACGGCAATTTTGTCAGTTTACACGGCATTTTTTCAAATTACTGTAATAAAAATTTAATTTTATTGTTACTTTGGATTGCTGACAAGCTAGAAACATGTTTACGTATTTCTTTAGTGGTTTTTTTTTCGAAGAAAACTGAGATTAAAAGAGTAATTTACGGATGATTTGATCAACATCTGAATTCAAGTATCAAAATAGTAATGCACAGTGAACAGTTTAAAAATTATACTATACGGCAAAAAATTGCCGTCGTTGCCGCAATGATCCACGGCATTTTGTTCTCCCTCTACGGCAATTGCCGCGATAAAATTCAAGCCCTGAATTCAAGCAAAACATCACTTATTTTGGAGGATCAATAAAATAAATTATAATACATGGTACCAAACATAGCAAAAGAAAGAAGAAGTGATAAAGTAAAGTTCATTACGTACATAAGTATAACATCATTTGATTAATGATTTCGGACTCATAAATTAATACTATTACTGTAGTGTACATTGTCATTCTGTTCATGCAGCTGTAAAAATTAAACTACTAGTAGCACATTAATTAAAGTATTGACATTGTCACTTACAAGTATAAATGCAAATGACATCTAAATCTAACATGTTAACAGTTGTACTTTGTCTTTTTACTTATTCTATATTATTTGATTGTTAATTTGCGATTTGCTATATTATTCGATTTGTTAATTTTCAAATTTCCATGCGAGAGCACGCTCCCCTCCCCGCGCGAATTTTTAACTATCAGTCACAGCCGGCTACTTTTTTGGTACAACCGCCTACTTCAAATCATTCTGAAACCCCTGCGGAATCGCCCTGTATTTTAATAACCCCAGCGACTAAACGCTCAATAGAGCGTCTTGTTCCATTATAATATAACATTGCATGCCACGCATATTATTGCGGTGTTTGTAATTATTATTGATGTACTATAGATAAATCCATAATAATTTTAATTCTGTTTTGCATATAGGAATGTTATGATAGTGTTGAAAAATCTCTGTCCCTATTCAAAGATGACCCATTGGTTCACGAACCAGGCTCGGAGTTTCTTTATACAACATTTGGGTGGACATTGCTTAGCGCAGTTATCGAAAGTGCGGCTCAGAAGAAATTCTTGCTATGCATGTATGAACTGTTTAAAGATTTGGGCATGAATAATACTCAAGCAGAACTTCATAAGAATCTTGTTTATGGAAGAGCTAGGTAAGAACTTTTGGGTGCAGCGCCGTGCCGACTGGGGGTATAACAGCCCCCCCCCCCCAAGAAAAGTCAACGAAGGGGCCAGGGGGCCCAATTTCCCCCAGAGGGGGCGCCCAAATGCTGGAATTGCGGAGAATAAGAAATATTGTGAAAAATTAAGGTCGCAAAATTCCGAAAAACGTATTTTTATTCCTTTTATCGAAAAAAGGTTTGGAATGACGTCATCCTGTGTATACAACTGCAAAATTTGCATCTAGTTGTTAAATTGGTGAGTCGAGGTAAAGTTTTCCAAAAATCCAAATGAGATTTCAAGTCCGAGCACTACATGTAGCTGGTTCTTTGTGGGTCAGTCTCTTCCTCTGTAGGATGTATATCATCATACAGCCATGCACGAATCTATGATGTGTGTACATCATTATACAGCCGTTCATTTTTTGGTTGCATGTAATTAATTCATGCACTACAAGCATTAGACAAGACTTTAAGCGGAATCAGGCTTTCATTAGGCGGAATTTTGCGCGCGGAATGGAATTTTTATCTACAGGGTGAGTAAAAAAAACTGACACCTTTGTTATTCAAATTAGCCACGAAGATATCAGGTTTTTTTACTCACCCTGTAAAGGCCGTTTTCCACTAGGCGACGGAGCGCGGAGCGGAAATTTTCTTTGTCTTGTGATTTCTCACGTGGAACTAATTAGAAAAGACAAAGAGAAATTCCGCTCCGCGCGGAAAATTCCGTCAAGTGAAAAACGGCCTTTAATTGTGATTTCTCAGGTGGAACTAATTGGAAAAGGCAAAGAAAAACCGGCTTTAGAAATCACCGTTTTGCTGTTTAAAGCGCGTTATTATACACCTCTGGGGCCGGTTGTATAAAAAAGTGATTAAAGTTAACTATAGTTAAGTGCAAACGTCATCCAATAAGAAGCGCGTATTTGAAAGTTAATCACTATTTAACTACAAAATAGTGATTAAAAAAGTGATTAAGAGTTTTATACAACCGGCCCCTGGGAATTTAATTGAATACTCCTTGCTCTGTAGTCAGTTGAACCATTTTTAATCGATCTGACGGGACTAATTTCTAAGTCGTTTTAACTTTTAATTAGAATTTTCATGTACAATTTATGCAGTTTTAATATGCTCGTATGATTACAATGCATTCTAAACTCCCAGAGGTAATGAAGTTTGGATGTTTACAACAAAAGGGTGATTTCTATTTTTTTATACACCCTGTATAAAGCGAATGTCCATAAAGTGAGTTGGTCGCACTCGGTTCGGGGTTAGGTACCCACACCCACAAATAAAAGAGTACACCCGTATAACGGTATACACATCATAGTTCCACCATAGATGGCCGTATATGGTGTGTGTCATCATACGAGAAAAGTGATTGTGTTTGTAGAGCGATTCGGGTATGTGCCTTTCACCTCTGCGACTATAGTACCGACGTCTGCAGTGTTATGGTGTTGTCTGATTCTGAGTTCGCCCCACTCGGGTGTGAGAAGAGTGCCGGACTCCATGCATCATATTAGACCTCACTTGTTACTCTACAGATTAGATAAAATTGCTTATGCAATTATTATTGCCTGACGCACACGATGCGATTTTAGTCGGCCGATACCAGTCGGCCGAATGAAATCCTTGCGTGTGTGCTGTCACTTTTAAGCGATTTTGGTCGGCCGATTGTAATCGGACAATATCAAAACAAATTGATATTGGCCGATTAAAATTGGTCGACTAAAATCGCAACGTGTACGCCAGGCTTTACAATGTGGCTCTCTATTGAGTTTTTGTGCTCTCTCTTATATACATGCATGCAGGCATTATGTGAGGAATGAAAAAGGACAATTGATGAATACCCCATACGTGGATAACTGTTATAAATGGGCTGGTGGGGGATTCATATCAACGACTGAAGATTTAATAAAGTTTGGAAATGCAATGCTTTATTCAAGCCAAATTGGAGAATTTCAGGGGAAATCAAAGGATAGCTTATTATCAGGCAAGTCGTTTTTCATACTGTATATACATATCCGTACATGGATAATAAAAATGTATGGGAAACCTGATGCCATCACAACCTAATTAAAAAGTAATTATAAGTTCAAGAAATTAACAAAATCAAAAATGTAAGAGCGACTAATAATAGGTCCTTATTAAAATGGCATCTGATAAACTGTCCGAGAATAAAGAAAAATGCGCTTTGCATTTACTCGGTTAGTAGACCATGGCCAGCGAAAATTGTTGGGGTTTGATACTGATTTGACCAAACAAAATTTGATCAAAGAAGAAGTAGGACCAGTTTCGTCGTCACTATAGCGACTGCAGACGAAGGGCCTTCGCTCGAAACGTCAAATTTTATATATTTTCAGTTAGTGGCATGACTTGCATCCCTACCTACGAAGCTTGTTCATTTTGTTGGCACTGCTTACACTGGCAAAGACAATTAAAAAAAAGTTAACGTATATGCATGTCATGCCAAATCATCGCATTTACCTTTTGCTACCCCTATATTTTGCATCACAAATATATTTCCATGTGACTTTGTGGTGTAATTTCGTAAAATGACTTTCCGAGATAAAATTGCAGCGCTCCTTCAATCTTTTTGATGTGTTACAACTTGGCAAGAATTTTAACTTACTCGAAATGTACAAAAACAGTTAATAACTATTTTATCAAATTTTTAATTAGTCGAGTAGGACAAGATAGAGAACTGAATGCGTTTCTTCCAAATAACAATGGTTATGCATCATTATAATAGGAATATTGTCTCCAGAGAGCATGAGGTTATCATGGACGACTGTTGAAAACACTGAAGACAAAGTTTCCAAGCACTGGGGCTATGGTTTGGGATGGGCGATACTACCAGAAAAGCACGAACGTGGTTGTTGTAGAGACCAACAGAAGGCAATCGCTCACAGTGGTAAGTTATTCCGATTAAATTTAATTCTTTCCTTGCTTTGGAAATTCCGAAATTGTGCACAATTGACACTTCCTGTTGTTGCTTGATTGCACTTGAACAGGCTGACATTGCGATTCTATTTATATGACCGCAATTGTTCAAATTGATGATAAAAGCATGACATTTTGCCACATTGCTAATATAACCAAACTAATAAATTCTGATATAGTGCCATCCCAAATTCGCATTCATACAGAGTTCAGCACATGTAGTTTGATGACGTCTTCAATAATAGGAAAAATTACCAAAATTTTGAAATGTGACAATCTAGCTGACTCATGCAGGTTGTCATAGGGTATTTAAAGAGGTTCAGTAAACTATATTTATTTACACTTTTGTTTTAAAAGTACAGATTGTAGATTTGTCAGATCAAAGATTTTAAAAAATGCTGATACTGTACAACAATAAGCTGTCATTGTCTCGTGCGAAGTACTGTATTTCATCTTATCACTGCCCATGTATACTGTTCCATTTCCACTGGAGGATCTGGTTCTGGACATAACATGGTACAAACATGTATATTGATGGTACAAACATATAAGTTGCATGATTAGTGCATTCAGTGCGAAAAAGTTATTATGTGAACAGTTATCTATAACGTGAAAATTCAAAGCCCTGAAATTTGTTTTCTTTTTAGTATTTGATAGCTCTTTCTTGCGATGTGCGTATTGTATTTTCGCGCATTTAACCAATAGCAATGATTTCTCTTAAAATATCCATTGGTATCTTGAACCATTTTTTAAATAAATTTAAACATACTATAGCCTGCGTAGCAGGCGCTATCAGGGGGAGGGCGAGGGTGGGAGAAACTAGGGGGGAAAGGCGAAGGCGAAAGAAAGCGAGGAAAAATGGGAGGTGCGAACCATTTTTCCTCGCTCTCTTTCTCTCGCCTTCGCCTCCCCCCCCCCCAGTTACTCCCACCCACGCACTCCCTCCTAATAGCAATTATACTATTCATTGATTTCGATTGGCGAAAATCAGTACAATATGCATAAACCTAGATCATGAGATATGGTGCCATAGTTGTTGTAATAACTATATGATTTAACTGTGTTACGCAGGTGGAGCTGTGGGAGCAAGCAGTATACTCTTAATTCTACCAAACTCTGTGAATAAGAACTTATTTGACGTCACACAGGAAAGTCCACTACCAAATGGTGTTGTCGTGGCCATCTTAGTAAATATGGGCAGTGTTAGTTTGAGAAGACCTGCTCTTAAAATTGCTCAACTTTTTAACTGCCATCAGAAAATGTAATTTCTACCATAAACACATGACTCATGAGAGGCGATCAACAGATGATGATAATGAAAGTGATTCTTTGATGTCCAGGGGTCCATTGCATGTAAAAAATGTATAATTATAACCTGCGTCAGGCCTTTATTTTTCTCGCGGTGGACAACCGCCTGTACGGTTGTATCTCTGATTGGCTGTTTCTAGCATGAGTATTGCTCTATATTTAAACGTAATGTTTTGATTGGTTAATGCTAATTAGATAACGATATATTTAGTGGTTGTAACCATTATTAGATTCATTTGTTGTTGTTATATGAAATTGAAATTTATCGTGGGGCATTTTGATTGGATTAGTAATATAAAACTATAGTGTAGTTGAGTGGAAGGCGGTACAGAGCATGATCGCAGGTTACTATAATTATAGTACTTATTTTCAATATTATAAATAATAGAGTATATTTTATTAATTTATGTAAAATAAATTTCAGTTTGTATCAGTTTTCTATTTCACTTGGAAATTGGCCAGTCTGAAGTCCATGATGAGTACACTTGCGAACAATGAAGTCTTCGAGCTCGAAATTATAAGAAAATATTCAGGCGGAGCACCCTCAGATCCCCTTGGTTTTCGACAGCTCAGAAACGGTATTATTAATGATAATCAATGTCGAATAAGGTATATTACAATATCTTAATTTATTCCAGAGTATTTCTCAACCTATTTTTTTCTCCTAAAGGTGCAAATATGGGGTTCTTGTCTAAATTCTGGCCTTCTGACTGCGGTTATTTTATTAGCGGGGTTTTCCCGATATCCCAGTATGAGGCAGCGTCAAGCGACTTTAATTATTACTAAATATCAGGATTTGGACATCTCACTCTTTAGAATTCAAATTTTAATGAACTCAGTGGATGATTCCAGCTACAGACTAAATTTTGATCCAGGCAAGAAGAACAAAATCCATCACCACAGCTAGCAAGAGCATGTTAAAATCAGTAAAATTGCAAAGTTTGGTTGCGAAATGTTGTAAAATGAGGAAAATATAGCCCTACGAAATTTGTAAATTTTGTATTAATTTGTATTGCGCACGGGAAAATGCACCTGCACTTTCGGCCCAAATGTGGTGCATTTTCCTGCGCGTAATACAAAATTTGCAAATTTCGCAGGGGTATATTTTCCGCATTTTACAACATTTTGCGGCCAAACGTTGCAATTTTACTAATTTGAACATGCTCTTTCTAGCTGTGGTGATGGATTTTGTTCTTCTTGCCTAGATCAAAATTTAGTCTATAGCTGGAATCATCCGCACTGAATCGTAGGGCGGCAGGTTGGATTCCTGACAGAGGTAACAAAGCTTTCGTTGGTAGGGATGCAACTACCTGAAAAATACAAGGGGAGAGGTCTATACAGGGTATATAAAAAAAAACTGAACAGATTTGAAATTGCTCTCAATTTCGAAAAACAACTTAACAGCTATTAGTATCCAGTTTTTGATGTATATAGCGTCTTTGGTTCCCTGCTGGCAGAGGAGATCTGACACTTCCTCAGTCCATGATCGTGGACGAGTCAAACCAGTTTGTAAAACAAGTTCTGAAACCGGTTTTGATAAACAAATAGTACGCCTACTCAGAGCTGAATTACGCTGTAATGACATTGAGCCCGTAGTGTCAAAATGGCGGCTTGCACAGCGTGGTCATTTCGAGGTTTTTCATGTTGTTTGAAGTGCTCTAAATTATGTAATTGATATTTTCAAAGCTGAAACTGTGATAGAAGAACAAAAGAAAGCAATCTTTTCTGTTTTATCGGGCCGAGATACATTTGTTTGCCTTCAAACTACGGTAAGTCTTTGAATTACCAAGTTGCTCCCGCAAAAACCGGTTTGATAACACGTGGTGAACATCACTCGTTGTCATGGCAATTTTTGCACATGCGCGACAGAAAACGTGTCAGATCTAGGCAGAGGTCTCTTCTCCTTCGCTTCGCAGCACAAATAGAGACCTCTGCCAGCAGGGAACTTCTTTGGGTACTTATAATGTAGAATAATGAAAAAAAATTCTCGAACTCAAATTTTGTGAACCAGGGGGGTGTGTCTTTTCTAACAAACTAAAAATGGCTTGCGCACGAAATTTAAAAGCTTTAATTATATTTTGAGTTAATAGATGGAAGATTTGTTGGGTTTTAAATTACTGTCCAAAATTTCAGACAATTTGCTTTAGTTTAAGCCCCTTTAGCTATTCATTTTTTCCTGCGAAATCAGCCTTTCGCATGCTTAATTATGCCTTTACCTAATTTGCATATTGCTGACATATGCAAATTAGACATGCAAATAGCTGATTTTTAGGAAAAATGTAAGTTTGCGTGATTAGTTAAAGGGCTTAAACTAAAATTGTCTGAAATTTTGTACAGTAATTAAACACCCGACAAATGTTCCATCTATTAACTCAAAATATGATCAAAGCTTTTAAATTTTGTGCGCAAGCCATTTTTAGTTTGTTGGAAAAGACACACACCCCCCCGGTTCACAAAATTTGAGTTCGAGAAATTTTTTTCATTATTCTACATTGTAAGTACCCAAAGAAGCTGTATACATCAAAAACTGGATACCAGTACAGCCTCGTGCACCTCGATTCCCGCGCGTGCGTCACGCAACCAGTGAGCACATCAAAGCGCCAGGGACGAGGTTGATACCAGTAGCTGTTTTGCGAAATTGAGAGCAAATTCATATCTGTTCAGTTTTTTTTTATACACCCTGTAGTTACATTTTTCGCAACCGCTCCAACACATTAATTTTTAACTCGAAATTTCCATCTTCAAAAATCCTCTAACAATATTCATTAGACTATATTTTCTTTTAGAAACTCTAGGCTTTCATTCCAATAAATTTCTTGAGCTTTTGATTGTGCCTTGCTTTCCCCTCCTAAGGACCAGACATCGTCCCATCTTTTCGCATAATGCCTTGAGCATGGTGGAAGATAACATGGCGTAATGAAGTGTCCCGTCCCAGGAAGAGGCAATCGTTTGCATAGCGAACCCTTTCCGTGCTTTTCCATGCGTTGAAACGTTTCTTCGCACATCCACTCAATTTCTGTATTCAGTTCATCCGCAAGACCGTAGACCAACAATACTTTGCCGGTTATATGTTCCACAGGGATGAGCGATGGCGCTCCAGGTTTACAGGCGTCTTTGCTTTTGAAGATAGAAAGATAATGGGAATACGAAACATAAGTTTCATCGGTATATTCCACAGGATAACCTTGAATTGTAAAATCTCTACAACGTAATGTGCACCCAATAAGAACACGAGGTCCTGATATTGACACAACTGCTTTAATTTTGTCCGGAATTTGTGAAGCAATTGCCAAGGCAAGGACTCCACCCAATGACAAACCAACTAAACCAATGCCACTAGATATGACCTAGGTAAAACAAGGTGATCAGACATGGGAATACCCTGGGTACAAAATTGGGGTCGTATTGGCATCCAGAGGCAGCGTAGATGGAAATAAAACCCAAAAATTAGATTGGATAATCCCATTCACAATATGTGCAATCATTTACTCAAAACAGAGCCTGATGTCCCAAATCATAAAATAATTTATATATGCTCTCTGGGACTGATCTAAATTAGAACATATAGTTAAGGCCAATCGATATGTCATGCGTGGGAGGTGAGGTTCACACACAGAGTGGGTGTTTACACATTGAGGCGGATCTAGCCTCATATGCAAGGAGGGGTGCAGGTTTTCCATGCGGTGGTGCATGAAGGAAACTTACTGCCCACTCTGCTCTGCAGTCTGCAACGCTACTATCCCATCATTATTTGAGATGGCCGAATCTGCATGTTCGCCGTTATGTTACGTTTTACATTATCGTTTGTTTATAAAGTTCATATCGGCTTTTTATCACGTATGCGTGACTGGACAGTTGCTGTAGCACAGTACAGTAAATTTGCTTGTTAACATACAGTATATTTGAAAATATGACTGTGTAACAACCGGAACATGTTTACACATTTAACCATGATATTTATCGTGAGCTCGCAAATCAATTTAATCGTTCCAAGAAATCGACACACGCTAACAGTAGAAGATGTGTGGTCAAGAAGATTTTTTGGAGCGTGCTGGATTTTTCTAGGGGAGTCTGATTGCAGGATCCATTTTCGTCCCTAGACGGCTAGTTTTGGGTCGAATGGTGGTCCCTTTTAGCAACGGAAAGATACCCCAACCTTTATTTTACCTTACCTTTTCATGTGATATCAACCAATCAACAGCTTTCTCAAAGTATGACATAGAAAGTGTGCCATACCTCACAGGAAGGTCTCTAAATCCCCAATATGCCAAAGCTAAAGTCGCAAAGCCATTGGATGCTAAGACAGCTGCCCTGTCTTCCCGAATTCCACCAGGTCGACCCCATAAATCAATTACACCTATCAGTACGAGGTAATACAATTTCATATTAAAATGGGTCACGTTTCAGATAAAAATCGGTTATGCTGAGCTAATATTGCCGTTTCGGGGGGGGGGAGTCTGAATGAGGAGGACCTATTTCTCATTCCTGCATGCGGGATTGTGGATTATTGCGCCGCAATAATGGTCATGCTTCTATATATACATTTAGTAACTCAAGTCGAATAGAAAGTTGTCGTACTGGGGTAGTCTGATCTTGCACCTTATTCAAAGAACGTTTTCTTCCAAGATTTGATTGGCTGACCAAAGGAATTAAGCGAGCGATTTAATTATAGGCCCTGCGATTCCGGTGCAGCCATAGATATCTTATATACACTAGATAGTGCATCTAATTATTCTGCAATTCAAAAATTGAAGCCGTGATTGCAGACTCAGGATATTCCCATGAAATGAGAAGACTCGTATGTTTTCTATTTCTTAAACAGGGAACTTAAACATTAAGTTAAACCTATTCCAAATACATTTTCAAACTATTCAAATGATGAAAGTTATTGTTGTTTTTTAAGCGTTTATTAGCGAGTGGGAAACTCCAACATGGCCGCCATCTATTCAAATGGGGGTAACCGCTGGAATATTCTTGGCTTCAATTTTACTAAAAGAGATGCGCTATCTAATGTATATAAGATATCTATGGCTCTAACCAATTCAGCTACAGATAAACAGTTGTCGAGCTCTAACCACAAGTTCGTGTATATAAATACTAACAGCCTCGTACCCAGGCTCTTTAGTAATTAATAGCGTTCAGATCTCTGGGTGAGCTAGGCGCGCTGGGCTAGCTCACCCAGAGCTCTGAACGCTATTAATTACTAAAGAGCTCACCCAGAGCTCTGAACGCTATTAATTACTAAAGAGCCTGGGTACGAGGCTGAAATACTAAGGTGATGCCAATGTAAGGTGTATGCATGGTAAATATCAGCATTTTGGGCATCTCACTCGATATAACTAATTGTTGAAGGGATTTGCAGATGGAAATTTCGAGCGGAATTTTAAAAAAATAGTTATATCGAGTAAGATGCCCAAAATCCTGATATTCTCAGTCTATGTATGTCACTCTGCATATGTCATATATCTACTAATAATATACATGAAAAAAATGTTTTCGAAATACAGTGCCAAAAAATGAAATACAGTGCAAATTTCATTGATTATTTACAGTAGGTTCCTGATTGGCTTAAAATATGAAACAATAACAAAGATAGCCAATAAGATACAGCAATTTCCAGCAAAAATAATACAAAAAAACAAACATTTAGGAGTTTTTAGGAGTGACAAAAATGGCTGGCGGTTTTTTGTAAAAATAATCGCTGGCATTAATTTTTTCATGTATATTATTAATAAGTAATAGTTGGTTTCTTGTGAAATTTGAAAACATACACTCATGAGTTTTTCAAAAACTTCAAATTGCACTTTCGTGCAATTCTGATAGTCTTTGAAAAACTCACTCGTGCATGCTTTTTCTAAATTGCACTCGAAACCATACTGTTACCTATACATAATATGTCACCTAACATATGTCACTCCATGTGCAGCCAACTGTATACACGACAGTATACACGGCAGTATACAGTATATTAATTTTAGGTACAGCAACCCATTTTACTCCCCTTGTTGAGTAAAATCGTCTGGCGTTAGACAGAGTAAAATAATAAAGTAGGGCCGCGGATTGCCACTTAATGTAATTCAAGACATTTAATTTGCTGTCAATCACAAATTCCAAATCAATATTCTAACCAATCAGAATACTATCTCACTCAACTGCCAGATAATTCAAATTTCCTAATATATACAATACCTCTTGCTACGCAGGCTAATAAGGCTCAACACCTTCCCCTTGATGAATAACACACTGGTAATCTATTGTACCAGTATGTGAAACAAAGAGTGAGATAAAAATACAGGTGGCCGGACATTTTGCCGAAAGACATTTTGCCGAACGGGCATTTTGCCCACGGACGTTTTGCCGAACGGACATTTTGCCGAACGGACAACTTGCCGAAAATAGAGATATCTTCATAAACTTTAAAGGTTCGATTACACGGTCAAAGTTTCTGCGATAAAAGTCATTGTCGGTTAGAGCAGGATGAATATTCTTTATTGAAGGAAATAATACGGTATTGCTTTTTGCAAATACACATCACCGTATCAACGCTACTATTTTGTTACGTTTTGTTCCAAAAATGTTGCATGTCTCTGGGGAGTTGCTTAATTGTTGTGTCTTATGGAGTTGTATGGTTTGATTGTGTTTCATATAATTCTCAGTTTACTCCATGAACTTGCCAAGATTAAGAAACGGCAAAAGAGTTTGGGTGTTCTTAACAAGATTTCAGAACGTTGCAGAAGTTAGAAGAGCTTCACAATTCTGTTGTGACAGCATGCCCTAATTCAGAACTACGAACGATCCAATGACGATCCTTCGCGATGCAGTGGTCTCATGAAATAAGGAAACGTATTCGTGCTAGGAACACACGCGAATTTCGGACGAATGAG
>CACRXK020006279.1:0-25632 GCA_902702795.2 Paramuricea clavata | reverse complement strand
AGTCTGCCTTATTTCCTTCTTTAAATATGGGGGTCACCTTTGCTAATTTCCAATCATTAGGGAAAATTGCTCTTTGAAGGGATACATTGAATATGTTCACTAGTGGTCCTGCCACAATGTTAGATGCATCTTTTAGTAACCTTATACTAATACCATAAAGCCCTGGAGATTTCTTAGTTTTAATTTCATTGAGTGCATCTATTGTTTCTTGGAGTGTAATGCTTGTAAAGTTGAATATACTACCATCAAGAGGAGTCACAAAGTTCATTGGATCAGTGCAGTTACCTGTGATCTTGTCAGACAACGTACTGCCAATTGTGGAAAAATATTGTTTGAAGGCATCTGCAATTTTATCATCGTCAGTAATAAGTTGGCCATTTATATCTAGTTCTTTAACCTCTGAAGTTTTAGGCTTTTTGTTTAATAATTCGTTAATAGTTCGCCAACTTTCTTTGCTATTTTTAGCATTGCTTAGTTTATCTCTAAAGTATTCTTGTTTAGTTTCTTTTATGAGATTATTTAACTTGCTTTTACATCTCTTATAAGCCTTATCATAATACGCAGATCTTAATTTAATCGATTGCTTTTTAAGGTAATCCCTACGATAGCTCATTTTCTTAATTTCATTTGTCAGCCACGGTTTATATTCACTCTTGACACGACGTTGTCTGATTGGTGCATGTTTATCTGCGACGCTCAAAAACTTATTTTTAAAATCGTTCCATAAGGCATTTGGGTCAGTTAAAATAGCTGAATCGAAGGGCAAACTAAAAACCTCACTTAGATCGTTGTTAAAGTGGTTAACATTATAATTTTTATAATGTCTAGTAAAGACAGTTTTTGGTGGCGCCTTAGGAATGCTGAGCTTTCGACACAGATAAACAAGACTATGATCACTGATACCAAGGTGTATTACTCCTGTATCTAATATTTTATCATCACCATAATAAGTGAGGATAACATCCAGTAGTGATGCTGTTGTATTAGTAATTCTCGTGGGACACTGTATGTGTTGCTGTAATTGATAAATGTCAATCAGGTCAACTAGTTTAGAAGTAGGCAAACTTTTGTTCTGCTCAAGAATGTTACAATTGAGATCTCCGGTTATGATAATTTCTTTATTTTCGTCCTCAAGTAGTTTTAAAAAATTTTCAAATTCGCTAAACAGCTCAACGCTGGAATTTGGTGGTCTGTACCATGTTGTAATTAACTGAGGTTTACTTTTAAATTTTTTAATTTCTACGCAAATCAACTCTAAATTATCAGGGAAGAGGTCTTTGCGAATGGTGTATGGTATGTTGCTTCTAATATACATTGCAACACCTCCTCCGCTTCTGTTTCGATCACGCCTAACAATATCATAACCAGGAATTTCAATTTCACCGTTTAGTACGCTACTATCTAATCTAGTTTCGTTAAGCGTTATAATGTCAAAAAGTTTGTTTTGCATATATAGCAAAAGCTCATCATAGTGTTTTATCAAACTTGCTATATTTAGATGACATACTTTAAAACCTTTAAGTTTAGGAAAGAGAGAGCCGCTAGCGTGTGATTGTTGTCTATTTACATCATTACCCAGAGGGCTATTAGCATTATTGGCATTATCGTTTTCAATGGAATTAAACCTCTGTATATTACTATCATCTGAGGGAGTAATATTATTTTGATTGTTCGTTTGTCAATTTAAGTTTTTGAAATGATCTATAATATTCTTGGCCAACTTGGCTGTTCCTTGCTTATTTAAGTGGAGACCATAAGGATTCAAGTGATCTGCTGTAATATTGGTATGATTTAATACACCCCATTTATTATTATGGCATACCTGTGATAGTTTGCAATTTAGTTCTTTGATTTTGGAATCTAGGCTTGAGTCATCAGATCTGGTTATAACTTTCGATAATACAATCTTAGTATTTGGTGATTCCTTTACGATTTCCTGGCAAAGCGTAGAAATTGACCCAGCTATTTGTTGAGGGGTTTGTCGCTTTAAGTCATTAGTTCCAACATGTAGGAGCAGATAGTCAGGGGATCTTGATATTGCTGGTTTCACATAATAACGCATATCAGCAACATTGGCTCCACTGAAGGTTTGCACGTTGATATTATGCTTTGTGCCTTTACGCAACTTGGAGGGGTTTAGATGTTTCACCATGGAATCTCCAATAATGGCCACATTAAGACGATGGCCTGTCTCCGAGCCTGCTCTTTGCTCATATGCGGGCTTGTCTTTTGGCTTTTTGTGGCTGTTGTGATCTTTTTTCACCGTTTGGGTAGCAGAATCTCTCCGTTGTCGCCTGTTGTTTTCATTGTCTGCATCGGTTTCGTTGTCGTTGGTATTTGTTTCTTCAACAAGTAGGGGTGAAAAACTGTTTTTTGTTGGAATAGTGACCACATGTTCGCTGTTTGTGTCTTTCGTATCTGAAGAACATTCCAAAACAGCTTGTTGTTGGTCATGAGGAGTTTCAAGGTGATTTACATTTATTGGTTGAGTGGATTCCAAATCCTTAAACAATAGCCGGATACTTGTCATTAGACTGGCTTTCTCTTCATTAGCCCGTGCGGCTTTGTCTTGTAAATCAGCTAGCACAATGCTTAAGTTGTTTACGCGTTCGGTTATCTTTTCGTTCTCGTCTTTTAGTCTGGCATTTTCCTTTCTCAGCCATGACAATTCAGTGTCAGAGTCGAGGTTTTTCAGTTCTCTCAATTCTTTGGAGTGAACTAGCAGTATGTCAGTGACGGAAGACATTTTAGAACTGATCCCCTCCTCCAAGGTCTGAAGCTTATTGTTAAGAGTCTCCAACGTAGTTTCGAGCAAGCGGTCTTTCGTTTGTTCTTCGGAATTTTTACATCGGATAAACTCTTCGCCATAGAAGCTACTGATTTTAATCTGTCTTCGACATTTTCTCGATCATGCCCGCTGACAGAGACAGTTTGGGATTTCGCGTACCATTTTATTGCAACGTCTTTTCCTTTGGCTACAAACAGCTTAGCATCGGCGCCAGGAGAAGTCCAATCTCCTTCGTTCAGGTCTAATACTTCTTGAACAAACTGCTGCAGTGCTTCAAAAGAGCCTGTCCAAATTAGTTTATTTCTATTGCTGAATGATAAGTCGTGGATAAGACTCTGCATCTTGCTTGATTATATAAGCTATTTCACTATGTTCACGATTCTATACGGATTATATACACGAACTGCTGTACCGGGAGTTCAAAAATACACGTCTGCTCTGCTCGAGTGGTTTAAGACATGTTTCATGTAGACATGTACCAAAATGTTCATTAAGGGTTTGTTAGTTCGTCAATCTTTAGTACTACCAGTTCTAAGGCTTCAGTATAAATGTCTACCCCCATCTCATGAGATTGTTGCGAGGGATCGATTGTTTCAAGAATAAATGATGCTAGCAAATTATCATGCGGCAAGTGGACTGCTTCAACAATTACATTGTTTTCACTTCCAACTGAAGATGATCCATATGGGTCATTTCCAAATCACGTGGCTCTGCATCTAGCTCTGCATGCGCCAGTGGATTATCAGGATGAAACATTCAATTTATCCACATTTGGTTTGGGGAACAGTTTCTTTCTGTGCGTACCTTGTGGTGGTTAAATGCTTCTCTAAACTCATCCAGTACCTTGTTAATCCTTGGAATAAAAATTAAGTGCAGCGTGAAAAGATGAACAGGATTATTTATGTCAAGGATACCAGTAGACTCCATAGCATAGAAGATATAATAGTAAAGATGGCATACACATCGAAAATCGTCTGGAATAACCATCCATGCAACCGTGAATAACCATCTTCCATCTAATCAAAGAATGATAGTCATCCAGGTGCCATAGGGAATTTGGCCAAGGAACTTGATATTGCCTGCGAGAAATAACAATACTCCAACGCAATTCAGTGTTGTGTGGGTCAACTCTTGCCATACTTTCTCTTATTCGTTTTCTTTGAATTCTTAAGCCAACTGACTTCAGGTAACCCCGACATAACACTGTCCAGTTGTGCAGCCATGATTTAAAATAAATTCTTTGACTTTTACATCTATTTCTTCGTCCATGAAATCCAGTCATATTTTCCAAACCATACTCTGCCACCCGTCTATGAATTGTACCCCCCCCCCCTAAATTTATCCTATCTTAGTCCAACTAAATCCAAGTTCTCGAAGCTCTTCAAGCATTTCAGCACGGATAACAAAACGCGGTCTTCTAGGACAACCATTTACTTCAGTTGCTACCTCAGTTTTGTTCTCATAAGCCGTAGTTGGAGATCTTATGGCATTTGGATGGTTTAACAGCGATAGTACATCAGTAAAAACGGTGGAAAGTGTATTCAGATTCATCTTGTCTTGAGTCTCGACATCGGCGCACTCACTTATTGATCTATTCAAACGAATACTTTGATCAATAACTTCAGCATGGGATTCGGCGACTTCTAGGTCAACATCACTTTGAAAAATAGATTCTACGTTGTCTAAAACGGACTCTAAAAACATTGGCAGGTCATTTTCAACATTAAAGACTTCTTCATCCGCCATGTTTGTCCGTTGGGCTACTGATAAACTGCTCGCCCCAGCCTGCCAAGATTGAATGAATTTAGGATTTATTGAATGTATATTGAAATTAAATTGAATGCATATACAAACATTAAATTTAACAAATATGTTATAGTTTAAAATTGAATAAATATTTATTAAATTGAATGAATATTTTAATATTAAATTAATGAAAATATGACAATTAAATTGAATGAATATTGCGATTAAATTGAACAAATATATTAACATTGAATACTGCAACAATCGGCGTGCCATATTACAGTACAAGCTAAAATTAATTCCGTAAGTGTTTATTATGGATAAATAGGGATTATCTAAGATTCAATGATTCAATCTTAGGATTCAATGATAAGGATTCAATAATTCAATCTTAGGATTCAATTATTGAATCTTAGGATCCAAGAAATGGTTTACTTTGGAAACGAAATGTGACAGGATTTCACATTCGCCTAACAAGCTTTTTCACCGTTTTGAGAGCAGTGACTATGATTAATCGGATAGGGAAACGTCTCAGACAGGTGAGATATACATTCAAGTGAACGAACATATTAGAGATAGGTGTATTGGGTTACTGTGGCGTTCGCGGGCTACCGGAGTATCAGGAAAAACAACGAACATGTGAGACTTGTAAGCGAGAGTTTTGTATAAAAAGTGAGAGTTTATTTAGTTTATTAAACTTTACTAAAACATAATACCAGAGTTTTAGTGCGCCGATACAAGTTCGGCATATTTTGGTGCCGTTGCCAGGATTGAACAACGAAATATTTGCGGATAAAGACGAGAAATTGAGGGTATTTAATACGAAATCCAAGATGGCGGACGAACTTGAACAACAAGAAATTGAGGAGAATAATTAATACGGTAGAAATCACTCAAGCGGAAAAAGACCAGGAGAAAAAGATTAGAAAAGAGATTGAAAAACTGCAGTTTTATCTCAGTGAGGATTTTATTTAATGAAATCAAACCACAGGAGGCCTAGGTTCTATTTGTCCGCGCCCGCCTGGGCTTCCTGTGATGAAATAACTAAATAAATAAAGCAACAGAATTTAGTGTTCCGCAAGTTTTAGTATGCATTTGTTAACTTATTTGTAAAATATTTAAAAAATAGAAGGATTCAAGTTTTACGTGCGTGTACATGCATACGAACAGTGGAAATCAGTCTTAAAGGACCAACTTACGTCCCATATGCATAATGATTCAGCCCTAAAACTGAGTTGTATATCTTTAATACGACTAGACTAAAAATTAGACTAAAAAATAACACCGTATTTTCGAGTCATATGCCCTTTAAGATCTTTATTTATAGGAACCGAACTAATCATGAAGGTACTGTACGTATTTTATGTTAATTATGTATTATCACAAGTCTAGAATTTACTAGTGGGAAAACATAGTCGTGCAAAAATCGACGTTTAATACTTGAACTTCTCAAATATATATTGTTTTTGAAATATCGGATAAGTGCTTTTTCGCGCTACTACGGAAAGCTATCCGATATAGTGGAAACGTAGCATCAGCCTATGGCTTGACGTTCGAACTAGACGTCCAATATGCTGGAGCATTAAAAGGGTCCAACTTTGAACTGGCCTTTAGTTTTAGCAACCACACGTCGAAACTTATTTATTGCTTGCTTATTTAATATCTGTTTTCAATTTAAAAGCCAAGGTTAAGATCTCCGTTGCAATCCCTAGATATCCCGCAGCTGGATGCCATTTAAAGTAATAAGTCGGTCAAAAGTAAATAGATGCTAAAATAAGTCAAAGCAACGAATTTGGCTGGACGACAGTGGGATTTTCAAGAGAATGGAAAGAACATTCCAATCACTGGCTCGTGACCGGGTGGTATTATTTATTGTTTCGCCATAGTCTGTCAAGATGCATTGCAATGGTCTGGAAGCCTGACAAACGTCAAAGCTACAAAATAGAAGACCTTTGTAATGTTTGATGTTGAACTGTAGTACCTCACCGTGGACAATTCCTTTGTCTTAATTTCAGAATCTTTTGCATGTTACGTAACACGCGCTCAAAACTAATGAATATACTTTTCCACTTGGTTATGACTATATTCAATATACAGGGTGTCCCCCCAAAAAAGTGACACTATAGAAATTATCTCATTGTTCTTAAGCCGCTCTTAAACGCGCGTGATTACACGCCAATTTACATTTAAGCATTTTAAAACGTTTTCGCTTTGTCCAAATATTTTAACGCCCGAGTCAAGCAAAACGATTACACTAATAAACGGTTTGCTTTTTTATTTTAAATTCCAGAAGCAGAAGGTTATGCACTTGTGGGATCAACTTAGTGCTAGGGCATTCAAATTATAACAATAGGATAATTTCTATAGTGTCACTTTTTTGGGGGACACCCTGTACAGGGTGTCCCCAAAAAACCCGAAAACTATTGAAATCACCAATAACAATTTAATTGTTGGAATTTGAATGCCTTAGCTCTCTGTTGGTTCCCACGAGTGCATAAATGATTGACATAAGTAAATTCAATGCATAAATTAAGAAACTATTTAAGAAGCTGCTTTAAATTCCCAAGAGCAAAAAATCGCACACTTTACAAGGAGATGTTCTTAACTAAATTTTCATACATGCATCTTGTCGATATTTTACGCATCATTACGTTCAGCTTTTTGGTAGGGCATTCAATTTTAACAATAAGTGATTTCAATAGTTTTCGTCTTTTTGGGACACCCTGTACAGGGTGTATAAAAAACGCAAACTCGAAATTTTCTAAGAAATCCACTTCGCAATTCTTAAGCATAAAAGATTTAAGGCCCCTGGGAATTGAAATCGAATTGCAAATAGATTATATCATTGTTGTTGTACTGTTAAATAAATGCATAAATTTTGCTTTAGCACTCGCATGTGCAGTAATTTTGAAAGTTGCGCTATTTTAAATTCCCATGCACCTAAAATCTTCTGTCCTTAAAACAATGTCGATTTCTCGCGAAATTCCGAGTTGCGTTTTTTTTTAACACCCTGTAAACTAATTTTTGATACATTTCTCGAGCGGCAAACGAACTTATATTAGAGATTATGTTTAATGCTTTATTTGTAAAATAATGCTATAATGAAGAGATTTTAGTTAGTACCGCCAAAGTCAGAGAAAATGATGTCCTGCTGAAGTTCATATAAAAGTTTTGCATATATTGCTGTATAAATATGGCAATTTTATAGCATCAATGATAATCAATTAAAATTGACACGATTTAACTATCATTTTGTGTTTCCCAACCGCCAGATACATTTAAAAAGGTTGTTAACTTGTGTAAACTTCAAAATAAAGGTAAAACAAAGTAATTTTGAGATGAACGACCAAACAATTTTAGACTAGCTGACATGAAAATACAATGAGTCTTGTCACTGCATGCATGAAAAATTAACTTGTGACCATGGAATGTCCAAAGAATTTTAAATCGACAACTATTTCCTATTGGAATAATGTTCCCCAAGGGATTACAACCAATCAGTAATTTTGCCTTCAGCCAATCAGCGAGCTCATTTGCTTAGCCCAGCCAATAAAGACGAGGGTATGTTTGTGTAACAAGGCGTTTCTTTTGCGCGCGAGGCAAGTTTAAAATTTCGCTTTGTGTCAGCAAGCTTCACATTTGCACAAGTACTCGAAGAGAGAAGTTTGTCTCAAAAGATTGTTGTTTAATCAAGCTAAATTTAAGGTAAGAATCTTTAGTCTTTTACTGTGAATTTGCTTTAGCCTTCGTCAATCGAAGGGTGACTTATATATGTTTTTGAAACGCGACTAAATTCATGAACCGTTCGCTAATAGAATTCGTTCAAATATTTTTTTCTGCATGACTAGTCACCACGTGTATTGTACGGGCTTTCAAACTTTTAGCTATTTCGTAACGTTTTCGATAAAATCTTGTAGCATTTAACTTCAGAATCCTTCTCTCTTGTCTTCCTATAACTTATATTTCTTTTCTTCCAATTTTAGGCCAGAAAGTTCCGCGAGAAATTCGCTCAAGCCTAGACTGGCCACGGGGCCATGCGGGGATATATAACCAGGTATATATATGTAATATTTCTCTACAAATATTTGTCGCAAACTAGAATTAACGCTTGCTTTTAAGAATTGTTAAGTATCCTGGTAGATTTATAGTCATCTTAATAGTCTAAATTTTGGTCAACCTTTACTCAAGATAATACCTAAAATAAAAGCTGTATGCTTTACTCAAACGATTTGGTTGCACTTCATCTGTACTGTACAGTTTGTCCACAATTTCGTACGATATTTTTGCGACTTCTTATAGTCGAAAATTCTGAAATTAATTTGGTATTTCTTTGAGCTTATTAACAATTCTGAAACGATTCCGTTCGCTTATTAACAATTCTGAAACGAATTAATAAATATTAATATTGAATTTTGCTGTAAAATTCTTCCATACGAGTATACGCGTTCAATTATTGATGTGTTTTTTATTTTTCTTTCAGGTGCAAAATTTAATGAAGTGAAATGACCCGCAAAAATGATAACCTTTCAACATGCATGAGTAAGTACAGTTTAATGCATATGTCATGATAGTTTCGCCTCAGTCGCATTTGAGAATAATTATTCCAGCTTCAAATTCAGGTACTCCGAATTCATGTCGTAACACACAGCCATGCAGGTGTTATGCATTTCTGCAAGCCTTACGTAATATTTTTTTGTTATGTACGTATAAACACGCGTTCAGAACTAATTCTGATTACATTCAAATTTGTATTTTTTGACACGTTTCTCAAAAAACGTAGTGCTTTATATGTAAAACAATGCTAAAATGAAGAGATTTTAAATGGTATGCCAAAGAGAAAATGATGTCTGAAGTTCAGTATATAAGTTTTGCTCGTATATTGGTGTAAACATGGCGTCACTTTTAAAGCATCATTGCTAATTGTATTTCATTTTACTTTTCAGGTTGAAAGGAGGAAACCCGCGCTTGGGCGGACAATGATTTTTTTACCTGCACATTTTCAATTTTGAGCCGATTTTTTCATACTTAGTCGTCGTCAGGACGCAACATTTCAGAGACAAGGAGACGAGAAGAGCGCAGCTCGTCTGCCTTCATTTCAAAACTCGCACATCCAAAATTTAAGTGTCTGGAAACATGTTCAGGACTCTCTTATAGGGCTAGTTTAGGATGTTATGACAAACGAGCGTGATGAACATGTCAGATCGAGTTAGTTAGGACTCAATGCGTGAGATAAACGCTTAGCCAGTCCCCCTCAGTATCTGCCCAAAACATGTTTGCACATTTTATGTTTGTTCAATGCTCAATGTGGAGCACTTTGGAAAAGAAGAAGATTAATGGTGGACGAAGATTCACAAGGTATTGTATTGTGTTCTATATATTTATATTTATCATTCAGGGTTTCTAAATAAAGTTAGTGATCCTCTAGAAAGTTAGTAGTTTAGTTAAGTCTTAACCACACAATTGCACTATACTTATTTATGTTTTATTTTGTTGTTTTAGAAAACGGAAGCCTTTATGATGGGATGTCTCTTACGAATGCGAATGCAAGTTGGCGTAAGCTGATGAGATTGATGACTCAAGCATTTTCCCAGAGCTTCAGTAATGAAATAGGTTTGCCCGGATTTAGTCGTGCATCGCAGATTGTTTCTGGGTACTCCAGATTGAAACAAACACCACAGATTTTCGCCGGGTACTCCGGATTGATTAAACACTGCAGGGTTTTTTGAGGTGACGTCAGCAGTGATTTGTGGTGACGTCAGCAGTGATTTGAGGTAGTTAGACTTCAATGAGGTATGAATGCTGAAACCATTCTGGGAAAACGCTTGCTCGACGAACGAGATGCCGAATCCCGTGTACAAATTCTCCATGATCTGAAAGTTGTGGTAGTGTAGGTCTGTGTGAGCAGTCCAGTGATTTTCCAGCTTAGTTTCTACAACTAGAGCATGCGCGGAACGGTTGATAGCGATGTTGATTTCATGTGATTTCCCGCGAGTTGTCCCTGCCCTCAGATTTGATGGAGAAGTACGTTGGAAAGGCGCCTTCCTATACGCGTGCTTTTTGTTCGAGTCTGGTGGAAGGGGCATTTCAACCGGAAGCCTCGGGAAATCGATATAGCTATCAATCGTTCTGCGCATGCTCCAGTTGAAGAAACTAAGCTGGAAAATCACTGGACTTCTCACACAGACCTACAACTACCGCAAACTTTAGATCACTGAGAACTTGTATGCAGGATTAGACCTTCCGTTCTTCGTCCAAGCGTTCTGCTAGAATGTTTTCAGTATCGATTCTTCAACAAGGTCTAGCTGCTTTAAACTACTACTGACGTTGTTGCTTAGATGTCTGTATTTGTACCCAGACTCGCTTGCTCACAGCACGCATAAATACTTGGCCGGCTTCTGGTGGAAATCAACTTGAGTTGACAGCCTCGATTTCTTCGGAAACTTTGCGCTTGCATAAGAAAGAGTACCCATGGCAATCCACTCCGATGACGACGTCCGACACCAGACGACGCTGAATCTACGATGAGTAAAATTACGGTTTGACTACTAACTCCCTGTAAATCTTTGAAGCTGTATATATTGCTATGTTAGAACGCGTGCTCAGAATCCTGTGTAAAGTAGTTCTATTTATTATTTATCGTAGTCGGAATTCTGGCTACTAATTACCCTGGTGCTTTTATTCCGGTATATTTGGGTTGGCTATGTTGCGACGCATGCGCGCTAAAACATGGTCTAAAACTTGCGAGGTATTTCATGATGTTTAGTTGTTTTTTACTTTGCGACTTTGTACTTTACTTGCGTTGCGTTTCCTCAGCGTCTAACCGTAGCTGATCCAATTTGATGCATGGTTTTTGCTTGGTCTGTGCATGGTGTTTGCATGGTCTGTGCATGGTGTTTGCATGGTTTTTGGCATGGTTTTTGCATGGTCTGTGCATGGTCTGTGCATGGTTTTTGCATGGTTTTTTGCATGGTTTTCGGCATGGTTTTTGCATGGTTTTGGCATGTTCTCTGCATGGTTTTTGCATGGTCGGTGCATGATATAACTACAAAGCACTAAGTACATCACATCGATTTCAAAATGAAATATATGTATGTCTTAGTCTTTGGAGTTTTGATCCATTGGGAAATTACGCTTAAATTACTGATTATTAAAAATGCTTGAAATTTTACCTACTCTTTCGTGTGTGTCAAAAACACTTCGCAAAAAATTTTATTTGGAAAAAATTTGTTTCTTGTATCGCTCCGACTCGAGAATCCAAGCGTAGTTTTCTAATAGGCGTTGCGAAGCGTTTGGTTTTCGTGCTAAAGTCACTAGAAAAGGCTAAGTTCATAAATACTTTGTCCGTTGTTAAACACACCATCAAATGTATGCGCGGGAACATGTATCTGTGATTGTGAACTTGGTTGTGTGCTGCATATACTAATGAGGTCTTCGCGCTTTATTCTAATAATGGTAGTTAGTTCTCCACGAATTCGTATGGATTCGTATATCGTCTTAAAGATTTATAAATAAACGAATTTTTCAGGCAAATGTTCGCAATTTGCAAAAAATTGTTCTGGAGATGGACACACACTAAAAAAAAGAAAAAAGAAAAAAATATTAAAAAAGAGGAAAATAAAAAAATGAAATACGACGCTGCCTCGCAGATTAGGCGTGCACGTGGAACCTGGTTCGCAATTTGTGAAGCTTGTTTGGCGTACCGCGCTGGAAAAAGTGCGTGGAAAAAAAAGCTTTAACCGCAATAAATGCAATACAAAGTTTTTATCTTTATGCGCGTCTTTTTCGCGCTAGGCCGTTTTGTCCGTTTCGCCCTGACGGGTATTATATTTCGATAATGCGACAAGAACGTTTTTGTCTTGAAAGTGAGTATGCATTATTTTTCTTATAATATCCCTGCTAGCGGGATTTTTGCCCTCCCCGTGAATAAAATCGGTGCTAGCAGGGATATGTGTATGTGCACTAACTTTTGCACCCAATCTCTAGATGGTCGCTTAATCTCTGGTCGTGAGATAGCAGAAGCTTTTTTCTTCAGGGCATTCGGCAAAACTTAAGGTTGACGACGATTTTTTTGACGGTAGCAAGATGGCGACGTTTGTGCTAATAGTAGGATAGTATATTGCAGTATTCTGCATTAATTCCGGCTGACAATGGGCTGACACAGATTCCTTCGGCTGCATTTCTTCCGGTATATCTGCTCCCATATATCTTCTCCGGCATTAACATTCGGCCAAAATATTAGGAGGGTTTTCCTCCGGGCAATGCCCGGTTTCCCTCGAAACAAAAAACAGTGCCCGCGTTCCGGAACCTAAAACCGTACTGCTGGACTCAGTTTTAATATGGAAAAGATTCAAAAAAAATATTTAGATTTTTGCGTGGCCTCCGAGCGTTTACAAAATCGACAAACATGTTTCCTTTGGCAGAAAAATTGGATTTCTGCAACAACTTGAGATTGTGTCAAGGAATAACGGTTTTAGGTCTCTGGGTTAGATTCCCAGAACACTGTCTGCTATGTTTTACTCTTATTCAAGATTGGTTTTCATTTGGGAGTCGAGGATCTGTGCCAGCTACTCTGTTTATTTGTTGTTTTCACGCAAGTAACAAATACAAACTTGACCTTGTTCAAAAATAATACTAAGGGGCTACGTCCATATTCATGTTGCCACAAATAACATCGAATCGACAATATTACTTCACCCACTCCAGATAACGTCGATCGATATTCGGTCCCATTTTGACTTTCGTATTTATAATACAAAAGCTGTACTTACTTTAGACATTAATTGTCAAATTGCCACGAGATAATGTCGATAAGTTCACATAAAAACTCAACCACTTGTAATGTCGATTCGACGTTATTTAATTGTGGCAACATGATATAGACGTGGCCCCTATAAGGAATTAGACATTCACTTTTTTGCCATATTAGACCACATTTTATTTTTAAAACGTGGCAAAAATTCGAGAAAGTTAAGGTACACTACATAAGTTTAAACTCTGGCTACGTTAAACCATTGAGGGAGAGGATTAATTACGATTAACATTTCTGTTGTGCAAATTCAAATGTAAAGCCTGTTTTCCCCTAGGCCGAATTTTGCGCGCGGAGCGGAATTTTTCTTTGTCTTGTGATTTCTCGGGTGGAACTAATTAGAAAAGACAGAAAAATTCCGCTCCGCGCGCAAAATTTCGCCTAGTGGAAAACAGGCTTAAATATGATCAAATGCGCTTTACATTGAGTATTACACTTAATATATTCATATATACTAATGGTAATATAAACAAAGTGTGGGCCGTGGGTTCAATTCCTACCAGAGGACCTTGTGCTGCATTTTTCGCAGTCGTTCGTGGTCAGGTCTTAAAATGTATATATACTAAATTGGATTAAAAACCCTCGCATTCTAATATGAATTCCACCAAGTGAAGTGCAAGAAACCAAATCATTGAAGTCCTCCTTGACCGGCAGCCGGTCACAGCGTATCAGATACTATATATAAATGGCCGGCAGTATAGTGACTATAATTAAATATAAAAACTTTTGTTTGCGTTAGCTTTTGCCATGGATTGTAAAATAACTGAATAGGAAACTTCCTGACGTCAGTCTAAACCAAAGTTCTTGGCATTTTTGTTGTTTCGCTATATTTTCCGCTTTAAAAGAGTAATATTGAAGCATAAACTGGTCTAATTGTTTTAAAAACATGCCTAAGCCACGACAAAGTATTCAAGGTAAATGTTTTTCGTCTTTGTTTTGTATTTTTTACATTTGTAGCTACGAAATTGGCGTCGCCAATTTTAACGAAATTTGTGATGCATTTTTCACTGTTTAGTCCTTGAAATATTTGCTAAAGTTGACTGGAAATACTTAGAGATTTCATCGTAGAATGGCGTAGTTATATTCATTTGCTCTTTGACTAAAATTTTTAGCTGTATTATTGCTAAACATGCCGTTTTTTGAGAATCTGGTTTGCAACTAGGTTTCAACATATGCAATCACGCCATCAGCCGGCCCATTAAAAACATTAGGTCACGTCAGCTATTTTCCTATCCATTTATTTTATTATCCATGCTTTACCGAGCTTGCTGTCGACGTATTCGGCTAAGGCGCTGCAAAAGCAGTCAGGGTCGGGATGTGTTTTGTCTGACTTAGCATGTTTTTTCCTAAAATTTCTCCCCCCCCATTTTTTGCTGCTTTTCTAACTCTCAAAAGGGTTAGGACAAGGGTAGAGTTTGGGGATTGGTTTATCTCATAAAAAATCAACTTTAACTATAATCACTGTGTATTGCTGGCCAATTTAATATTTGATAAACCGTGACCGCGGCTGCTCTGATTTGATTTCTTCATTTTCGCCCGCCAAAGATTTTACGCCAGGAAAATTACAACTTTAAAAAACCCCCAAAAGAACAAAATTTCTTAAACACACACAGTCCGCCAGCCCGCCAATCTGCTGCATTTTAATTTTTTACGCCGAAAACTCCTTTGTGCCACGCCAAGTGCATGTCTATGCTTTCGGCCAAAGATCTTGAGCTGATGGGTATCGGAATACAATCAGGCCGGCTGCCGGTCATATAGTCACTTTTTTATCTTTACAACAATTGTAACATTAATTCCTCAACTGTGTTTACTCTACCCACCTTACTATAGGTTCTTTTTACACTTCTTAAAAAAGGGAACAAGGACATAAAGAAAAAAATGTGCTCTGAAGAAGTTAGTTTTGTTGGCATGATTTTTTTAAAAGTTTGAGCGGCCATATTGTTCGAGCCAGAACAAGCTTTCGTTACATGAAGTAATTTCCCCACGTAAAAAACAGACGGACAGCCCGTGCTGTACCAGCCGCTTCTTGTGTTATCTACAATATAGTCACAGAATAAAGACATACAGAAGTGTAACTTCCATTACAAAACCGTAAGGCGCTTTCACCGAAATAGCTGGCGGCCATGTTCTTAGCAAGTGCCCTAAAGAGAGGCATTCACCCCCCTGGAATATTAAATTTTCAATATGTTTTCAGGGGGGTGACTGCCTCTCTTTAGGGCACTTGCTAAGAACATGGCGGACTGAAAAAATCCCTTACGCACTTTTAATAAGAAGATACACTTCTGTATGTCTTTATTCTGTGATATAGTATTGTAATTATCAACCGTTATCAACAATAAGTTATTGGGTTGTAACCCCCACCCCCTAACCCTAAAGTTGCCGGGGTTTGCAGCCACCGTTCCGCTGCCTCCATAATGAGACGGTTACATTTATAACTAAAACTTTTGTCCAATGCTTGTGGTTTTCTTTTCAGTGACAACCCATGCAATAACTTATTGCTGATAACGGTTGATAATTACAATACTATATTGCTGATAACGTGCGGAACGGGTGGTTGTACACGGCAAAAAACGCCGATCGAGCCCGCTGCTCGATAGGACTGACTTGTTGACAGCTAGGAACGATGTGGGTAGCAAAACATTGTTCAATCCTGTTTTCATCAGTATTGCATCAACCTGAGCGTTTTTACGCGTGAACACGGAAAAAAACGCCGAGCCCGTTGCTCAACAGGACTGAACAATGTTTTGCTACCCACGTTGTTCACACTTGTCAACAATATTGAACAATGTTGTTGAGCCTGAAGACAGCTATATGAACAATGTGGGCAGCAAAACATTGTTCAATCCTGTTTTAATCAGTTTTTCATCAACCTGAGTGTTTTTAGGCGTGCACAAGGCAAAAAACGCCGAGCCCGTTGCTCAACAGGACTGAACAATGTTTTGCTGCCCACGTTGTTCACACTTGTCAACAATATTAAACAATGTTGTTGAGCCTGAATCAGGTGTAACAATATTATTCAATATTGTTGACAGTTACGAACAATGTGGGCAGCAAAACATTGTTCAATCCTGTTTTCATCAGTATTGCATCAACCTGAGCGTTTTTACGCGTGTACACGGCAAAAAATGCACAAGTTGTTCCAAGTTGATATCGACAGGCGCGAACAATGTTGTGCGGCCAACTATGAACAAGTTGTCAACCATGTTGTTCCAAGTTGTTACAGTAGAACAACGCTTTAACAACATGTTGACAACACTGTTCATAGTGGGCCGCACAACCTTGTTCACGCCTGTTGATATCAACCTGGAACAAGTTGTTGATTTTCTCAATTTTTACGCGTGTACAGCTCAGTGGCTGAGACAACTTCGGATTTTCTCGATGTTCGCCCGAAGAGCATATTAATATAAATTATGAAATAATACTTCATACTTAATATTTCCGGCTGATTTTAAAATGTTTAGCGGGCAAAAATTGTTGTGTTGCAATCCGTAGTTGCCTAGTTGGGTCGAACAATATGTGGAAGCGAAAATAAAGAAGATAAAGAGATTAAAATTGGATTTAGTGCGTATTTTTGAAATATTTTACCACCACTGCATGTAATATATTTTACCACCACTGTAATGAAATATTTTACCACCACTGTAATGGCTTAGTGCGCATGACCAATGACACCTGTGACACGTCAGTTTCATACGGGACTCAGGGCCGTCCTCAGGAAATTCTTTAGGGGGGTGTAATAAGGTCAATTCAACCGACTGGTTCAAAAAAAATTTTCAACATTTTTTTACATTTTTCCAAAATTTTTACATTTTTCCTAAAAATTTTCCTAAAATTCCCACCACGTTCTTGCCCTTTGCGCCAAAAATATTTAACCCAAATAGCAGTTCTACCGACTGAATAGCAGTCCTACCGACTGAATAGCAGTCCTGCCGACTGAATACAATTACTGGGGGGGTGTCACACCCCACAAGCTCCGGGCCGTCGGGACTTCGCCTTCACCACAGAGTTTTTTGGCGGGAAAATTTATAATGTTTGGAGAAGACAAGATGGCGCCGGTTTACTTCGTGTCTTCAAAGCAGAGGAGGCCTAGTCTCTATTTGCCCGCCCCCGCCTGTGCCTTCCTTATAACGAGAGAAGGAAGGAAAGATTGCGACCAAAATAGCCCAGACTTGGCATATGTCACACGAAAATATCCTCGATTTTTCGCCTTTAACGCATTTCTTTCACGATTAATCAATATCCTCTGCAAGAATGATACCGTATAATTCTCAAAACAACGATGCTTTAATCAAAGAGCTTAAATTCGCTCTAGAATCCGTGAGAGAATGACAAAATTCCGCCAAAATATATCCGAGTGCCGGGTTTGCTGGACAAAAAGCGGAAGTTGTCGAACAACTCAAAATACACTCAACCCTGATTGGACAACGAATATCAACAAACATTTTAAATTTTTCTCCACTGGGGGGGCAGTACTTAAAACAGTACTGTAGTAATTTACAGTCAAACCGGATGTTCTCTTGCGAGCAACAATGCATAATTGCTCTGAGCAATTTGCAACTGACGCGAACAAATTGCAAGTTGGAAATTCACAAAAGATTTGCAAACAAAGCCTGATTGGATTATAAGAAAGAGGGAAGCCAATCAAATAGTCTGAGCAACTGGATTGACGCTTCATGATCTAATTGGTAGCTGGCTAGGCCCCAACCACCTATGGTTTTCCAGATATCACTATGTGTAGCAGGCCTTTTCTAAGGTACTGTCACTATTTGAATCACTCAAACCTAATGCTGAGTAAGTGCACAAGGGTTTGTTTTTTTGTAAAATGCATTAATGAAATTAACTCAGTAGTCAGTATGGCCATGGTGTTAATTAAGTCCCAAAAACTGAAAGCAATAGATGCAAGGGGTATAATTCCCTATAGGTAAATTTCAAAGTTTGCAAGGGATGCAATTATGTATTTAACACATTGGTGAAAACAATTAAAAATATATTCAAGATGGCATCCTTAAAGGTGATGTAGTCCGTAATGTAAACAAACGCTTTGTTTACATTTTGAACTCAGTGCTACAGTTGTAAAATATGATTAGATATATATTATACTAAATTTTTAACACTCTTCCGGCTCGCTATGCTTGTAAATGAATGCTGACTAGAGATTCAATTCAAGAAAGTTCGGAAAGTGCGAAATATTAACAACATTCCAAAGGTTGCTCCCCCACTGATGGATGTGTTAATGCGCAGAATATATGCGCAGAACAGACTTTACAGCATCTTTAACCTTGCTACTTGCACATGGTGCAAAAGCCAAATAAATACTTTAACAATATTTTACCTGAGATTCGACAGGAATTATTTTGATCAGCGTATGTCTTTAGTCTGCCAGGGGGCCATTAATTATAGAAACATTCCGTATATTTTGGCAACTTCTTTCGGATCTTGGCCAAATATGGAAAAAAGTTTCTTTCTCCAGAAACGCAACCTCGTTCCCAAGGCTTCAGTGTGAGGACGAGGCGAGACACGAGGAAGCCCTGGTCTGGGCCGGTCACTTTTGCATTCTGATTGGCTAACACCATATTGTCTAAAAATAACTGAACTTGACGGTTGACAATAACAAATTACAATACAATTCAACATTTGTATTTTTATGATTCTTGTGTGTACGAGTATGCTTTGCAAAATAATCTTTCAAAGTAAGACGTTTTCCCGACTGCACGATTTACTTTCGCCTCGGCCGGTTACAAAACTCAAAAGCCGTGTCGAAGTGAGGTGTGATGTTTCCTGACAAAACAAGAAATGTCTACTATTATTTAAGTTTTCCTTGTACAGTATTTATTAGTGCAGATGTCTGATGAAATACTACGCGTATTGCATTGTAGTAATATTTTAATTTACAATATTCTGCACTGACAAATAAAAGCAAGACAAACAATTAAATGAAACTATTAAATTAATTTAGGCCCTGTTTACTTAATAGCTCTACGCCTAGGCCGATGTAGTCTACAAGATTCGCACGCCACCCAGTTTTTCAGTTTCAGAATACGCCGAATACTTGAAAATTGCGACTATACGATAAAATAAAACAAAAATTGTGAAGGGGATAAAATTTGTAGGCAAGCATTGCTCCTGAACGGCAAGTGTTGGTGTCCGGCGAAACAAGCGAACCGTATATTCCTGTACAGCGTAAACAGGTTACGCAAGGTTTTATATTTGTGTTTATTTAATATATTGAACAAACTTAAGTCAGATCAGATCTATTAGAGCATATTTTTACTAAATATTAATTATAGCAATAGCCATATTGTTCAAGACGAGAGAAAGGAAATTTCGTATGAATCACCACTTGCATGGAGACGCCTAGATGCAGCTTGGATGCAGAGCTTTGCCTGTAGTTGAAAATCTCCAGAAATATCGGTATATCTTAGAAAACATAGACGGGATCTTCATAGATTTTAGCTGATTCGTGTCAAACTTCGCTCTATACACATAAATAATATCGATTGAGAAGTCTTTTGGCTGTTTATTTGTTTCGAAGACTTGTATATTTCATTAAAGAATATCTCGCTGTCAAATATTGCTATTTTTTGACGTCACGTGACCGGCCCGGACCAGGGCTTCCTCGTGTCTCGCCTCGTCCTCACACTGAAGCCCTGGAAATCAGGTTGCCAGAAACGTAGAACCAAGAACCACACTAGCTTGCCAATGTCTACAGCAGTCAAAATTCGAAGCTTTAATTTAAATAATTTAAGATTGAAATATGCACATATATTATTAAATTGCGACAATTGATACATTTTTGAGCGTAAAATGTAAATTAACATACCTTCGTACTCTTCCTCAATAAACATGAAATATACTTTAACGTTTCCTCGCCATAGATAACGACCTTAAATTGAAAAATCCTCCCTATTTGCATTATCTCGGCCATTTATCTCGGCCATTACAACGGACACAATCTTGGATGTGGGATTTCCGAGTCGCTTCACGTTCTATCGCATCAGTTTCCATTAAACTCCCATTGTTTTTCCACTGATTTCTATTCCCAACTGAAGCGATGAGAGACGAGGCAGCGTGTGTTCTAATGCCACACAAACCGGTGATTAAAGAAAATGCCTCTACAACCAAGGTGAGAATGGTGTTCGATGCAAGTGCTAGACTCCATCCAACGGCCAATAGCGTCAATGAATGCATGCACACTGCCCGCTCCCCCCCCCCCCAATTCAACTATTGTTATGGGACATATTAATCAGAGCCAGAATGTCAACCCATCTACTACTCGCAGACTTGCAGAAGGCGTTTCTGCAAGTTGGTTTGAAGGAAGATGATCGACATGCGTTTCGTTTTCTGTTTGACATTAACGGTCAAATAGAACATTTAAGATTTACCCGTGTGTCTTTCGGCGTGGAAGCCAGCCCATTTATGCTTGGTGCAACCCTGCAACACCACTTAAGTCAATCTGCAGCTAGAAGAGTACCAAAACACCATTGAGTCGTTAAAAGAGAACACTTATGTTGATAATCTAATGAAGACCGGAAGTGATATTGCAGATCTTGAAGATTTCAAACGCGAAGCGACAGAAATCCTAGAAGACGCGAAATTCCCAGTCCACAAGTGGGAGTCGAATGTTGAAGAACTTGACAACGAGTCAAATCCCAGCAAAATCCTCGGATATATATGGAATAAGAAAGGAGATACACTTGAGATTCGAGCAGAACCTACAAAGGAAAAAACACCAGTGACAAAGAGAGATATTCTTAAGAAACTCAGTAGCATAAATGATCCTTTGGGAATAATATTGTCGACCAGTGGCGTAGCAAGAACTTCATTTTGGGGGGGGCGAAGCGAACGCCGAAGGCGCGAGACCATCTAGGGTGGTCCGGGGGCATGCACCCCCGGGAAAATTTTGAAATCTAGAGTCCCTAAAATGCGATTTCAAGCATTTTGGGGGTGAAATCTTACAGAATTCAGAAAATTAGAAAGTACATCGAAGACATAAATTTTCCCAGCCATTTCTAATTTTCTACTCGGAAATAAATAAATTGGAAAATTCACCTTGAAAAACAGGAGGAGCCGGTCAGCGTCACCTTATTTCCCCTCTGTGATGCTGGGAGAAGAAAATCCCAATGTGATTTTGATAAAAAATGTTGCATTTAAATCATTCTATAGGTTCTATGAAACAGCATTTCCCTATTCTCAAAATATGCGATACGCAATAAGTCTGAGAAGAATATTCATGCTATGATAATGCATACATGTAAATCTAAACTAAATCTATTCTTCTTGGAACCATATCAACAATTGCTTTAGCGAGATTTTACAAATCAAGTTTCTCCAGTATATCGTCGTTTTCCTCAGTCAAGACATACTTATATAATTAGGTTCAGCTTCGAGGATCTAACATGTACCCCCCCCCAAATTTCTCTACGGATTTAGCCTTTTTTAGAGAATGTTTTTTTTGCGATTGGGGGGGGGGGGGCGACTGGCCCCCCCTTTGGCTACGCCACTGTTGTCGACCATGGTTGGAGGAAAGCGCATCTATAGAGAAGCGTGTGATGAGAAAGTCGGCTGGAATTCCGAAGTATCTACTAGCACGTCCAAAGATTGGATAAAGTGGCGACAACAGTTAAGAAATGTGAAAATTCCGAGAAGTCTAGCAAGGGAGATTAAAAAGGTGAAAGTCATATATTTGCATTTATTTGCAGATGCAAGTTTCACAGCGCGCTCGCATCGGCGGTCACTATAGCAGTAATGGAACATTCCAGTGGAATAGTTAAAGGTCTTCTTACGTCAAAGTCCAGAATTGTCACGAGAAACACTTCCATTCCAAGGCTGGAATTAGTTAGCGGTCAGATGGCTGCCAATATGGTTAAGAATTTGGTTGCCGCATTGAGAAGATAGCCAATTGCATCAGTTACAGTGTGGATGGACAGCCTGGTTACTTTGTTTTGGATTGCAAATCTAGATCGAGAGATCCTGGAAAGTCTTTGTATCAAATCGGACGGGAAGATTGCTGAAACTACGGAAGAAGTAGGCATCAGTTGGATGTACTGTCCATCAGTGGAAAATTTACCTGATTTAGGGAGTCGGGGAGCTTCGATCGACAGAATGGAAAAGGACGGTTGGTATAATGGTCCCGAATGGCTGGTTAACCCAGATAAATGGTCAAAACAACCAAAACTCAAGAGAACAAAGACTGTCCTGGACGAGCAAAAGCCGATGACGGAAGTAGCTTTCAATACGGAAGAAAAAGGTCCGGACCAATGGGACTTGCTACTTGCTAGATCAAGCTACCAGAAAACTATTCGTGTTACTGCGTGGGCGTTAAGATGTAAGCAATGCAAGAGCCAGAAAACAGAAAACTATCCTAGCAAAAGGTCCGCTGACGTCGAACGAGCTGGAACAGTCAAAAGTGCGATGGGTGAAGAAGATCCAAGAAGACATGAATTCAAAACTACGAGCACCTGGATGGGAAGTTGTACGAGAAGGTGATTCTGGTTTACTGAAACGTTAAGGTCGAATTCCCGGGTATCAGCGGATATACTTGGAAGGGGGAGACTTTACGGACAAATTGATCATGCATACACACAATGAGATACGTCATTGTGGTATCGCGAACACGATGGCGGCCGCACTAAGAGGAACTGGTGGATTCCGAGACTGCGCTCGAAAGTTAAAAGGATCATTGACGAATGCAACGTACGTAAAGCGTACCGAGTCAAACCATATGGTCGTACAACAACTGCCGAACCACCTACGTTTCAAATCGAAAGCGGACGACCATTTGAAACAACGGGTGTTGATTTCGCGGGTCTCCCTCACATATAAGCTTACCAAGAAAGAAGAAGGCAAGTGCTACATCCTAATATTTACGTGTGCTACATCCAAAGCCGTGCATCTGGAGTTGACGAAGACACAATCTGCAGAGGAATTCAAAATAAAGCTAAACGCCATCATCGCAAGAAAGAGCATACCAAAGTTGATTGTTGTCGGACAACGGAGGAGCGTTTAAAGCGACAGCGTTATGGACCCGAAAGATACGTAAAAGTGAACGACTGCAAGATTATTTGGCAAGATAAGAGATTCGGTGGAGATTGGGGTGGAATGTACGAACGCTTACTTAAGGACATTAAAAAAGTCCTGTTTTCGACCAGTTAGAAGCTATCGTATTTGATGTTGAGAAAAATGTGAACAATAGGCCACTGACGTACGTCGAAAGCGAGCAAGAAAAGGAATAAGTGCTCACACCAAATACAATTTTGTGGGGACAAAATGTGCATACCATAGATGAATCTGATACGAATGATGGAGAAGAAATCGTGAAGCTACATAAATAAATGAAGCAGAAACGAGAACACGCGTGGCAAAGATGGAAAGCGGAGTACGTACATAGTTTGATGGAACATCATCGAGTGATTAAAGGGGAAAATGCGTGTTCAGAAGTAGAACAAATGATGTTGGTGGTCGGTGAGGAAAAGAATCGAGCTGAATGGAAACGGGCAAAGGTTGTTGAGCTAATCAAGGGAAAGGACAACGTTGTTAGAGGTGTTTTAAAGATCTTGACGATGGGACATACGATTGAAAGGCCGCTTTCTCTTGTTTGCTCTCTCGAACTCAAGGTCGAACCAGAGATTGAAGAACCAAAGCCAAAAGAGACGAAGCCAAAAGAAACGGACGAAATCGAACAACGAAAGAGGAAGAGACAAGCAGTACAAGACGCTAGGTGTAAAATACTGCAGTTGATACAAGAGGAAGAAGATTGAAGAATTGAACTTGACATAATGTCTGACATTTGATTGCGAACTTTAACTTTCTGTTGATATCAGTTTATCTTTTGTAATTTAGTTTAACTTTCTAGTTGATATTATTAAGAAAAACATTTAATTTTAGAGGGGAATGTGAACAAACATATTACTAAATAGTTGTATTGGGTTACCTTTGGGAAACAAGCCTGTTCGCGGGCTACCTGAGTATCGGGAAAAGCAACGAACATTCGAGACTTGTAAGCGAGAGTTTCGTATAAAAAGTGAGAGTGTATTTAGCTTATTAAACTTTACTAAAACATAATACGAGAGTTTTAGTGTGCCGACACAAGTTCGGCACACAAAGCGTAACTTTGGAAATGTTTTAAAACTAAATTATTGTACCACAATAGATGATTCCAGCTATAAGTGACTAAATTTTGATTTTGGCAAAATGACAATGTTGTAAAATGCGGAAAATAACTGTAGCTCTGCGAAATTTGCAAATTTTGTATTAATTTGTATTACGCGCGAAAAAATGCACCATATTTGTTATTATTGTCGTTATTAGGGTGCAATAAAGTATATGTACAAAGTCTAATTATATAATTAATTATTTGGAAAACCTAAATGTGCGAGGCGCAAACGAAACACGAAGAACCATGCATGCAAGGCACCTGCCCAAACTTAGTAAACAATAAACATTTACTGTTCTTAGAAAACCATTGTGGACAGAATGTTGAAATTTTGAAATCATTTTTAGGCAAATGTAACCTACATTATAATTGGAAAGTTTAGAAATAAACTAAAATATAGATCATTAAACGGTTATATTCAATTTACTGGTCAGTTTGTCGTTATTCTAGCTCAAAGTTGGAAAAATAGTGCAAAATTTGCACAAAATCTAAGCTTTCCAATAATGTACGTTACATTTGCCTAAAAATAATTTCAAAATTTCAACATTCTGTCCACAATGGTTTTATATAGGTAGAAGTAAGAAAACTCGATTTTCACCATGTTCCACCGAAGGGATTTTTTGGGATTTTTGGTATGTTAATCAGAACAAGTTTTCTCACACTCTACCACTGAAAACAAATCTATTGCGATTACTTTGATCAGGACCATGTATTTATGGTGATTTGACTGGACTAAACGGCATTAGCATCCTCAGTTGTATTCAAGTTAGTGCTCACTTTCATTTACAAAATATTTCATTTGCTCATTCTCATTTACTGAATATTAATTACCGCCGCCTTTCTCCGCCTCCCTCCACCTCCCTCCACCTTAAAAATCCGGGTCGAACGGTACCTATATTACTAATTCCGAAGAAAAATATCACCCTTTGTGATCGCAAGTGTACAAGGGCTTTTAGAATAGGTAAGGTAATACCTTAAATATGACGAATAAGCCCACCATGAGAAGGGCTATTTGTATTTTTAATGTTCACATTTTATACCTATATCTTACTATATTTACTATATATATATATATATATATATATATATATATATATATATATATATATATATATATATATATATATATATATATACATA
>CACRXK020006278.1:0-25635 GCA_902702795.2 Paramuricea clavata | reverse complement strand
GAAGTCTACAACATCACAATTACTAAAGGTTCTACACGAATTCGGTGAGTCACTCGACAAGAGAATCCAAACTGATGTCCTTTATCTCGATTTCGCTAAAGCGTTTGATAGGGTCGATCATCAGCTGCTTCTCAAGAAACTTAGTAATTTTGGAATTTGCGGAAACTTGCTGAGCTGGTTTCATAACTATCTATCAGATCGCCATCAAAAAGTTACCATTTTAGGAAAAACATCCCGATCAATACCCGTTCTATCAGGTGTTCCTCAGGGTTCAATCCTTGGCCCTTTATTGTTTCTTGTATACGTGAATGATCTGCCCGAAAAGTCCACCACATCGTCTGTTGCTCTGTTCGCTGATGATACCAAGTGTTATCATGCCATAAGAACAACAGATGACGTAAAAGCTCTCCAATGTGATCTGGATGGAATCAGCCAATGGTGTCGGACGTGGCGCATGAACCTTAACGAAACTAAGTGTGCAGTTCTTAAGGTAACAAGGAATCTCAAACCCGTGCAGTCATCTTACCATCTCAACAACGATAACTCAGCCAACTCAACGGTCATCCGCAAAAGGCTTGTTCAAAAAGATCTTGGCGTTCTCATTACTGCAGATCTCAAATGGAACCAACAAGTCTCTGCTGTATGTGCGAAAGCAAACAGAATGCTTGGGTTCGTAAAAAGGTCCTCCATTAAGATGCATGATCCTCGTACACGTACCGCACTTTATAAAACGTTAGTACGAAGTCGTTTCGCGTACAGCTCCCAAGTCTGGTCCCCGCAGTCTGTGTCTTTAATCCTCGAAGTCGAGAAGATTCAAAGACGCGCAACGAGATTCATCCTATCGCTGCCGTTTAGATCTGAAACTAGTTACCAGGAGAGACTATTGAAAACTGGTTTACTTCCTCTGTCTTACTGGCACGAGTACCTGGACTTGGTGTATCTCTTTAAGGCAATTAAATTGAATAACTCTCAGATTAGCATAGTATCAAACGATCGTATCACCAGGCGCGCTACAACTAACAGTGTAACATTAAAACTTTCCAGAGTTAACACTTTAACTTTTCAGAACAGTTTTTATAATAGAGCTCCCAGAATATATAACTCCCTACCACCACATATTCGAGAAGCAAGCGTTACTGTCGGCCAATTCAAATCTTACCTGTTAACTTATTATGAAGCAATGACTAAAGATATATATAACATTAATGCTCCACAAACATTTAAAAGTATATGTGTCAAGTGTCACTCGTGTCGTCCGTTGTCCAGTCTTGTGGATAAAATGTGTTGTAAATAATGTAATGTTGGGGTTTTTTTGTTTGTTTTTTATATATACATATATACATATTATTAGGGACCCTGTAAATGGAGCATTAAGCTCTGTAGGGTTAACCTGTCATTTATTTATGACTAAGTTTGTAAAAAAAAAAAAAAAAAAAAAGATTTACCTCATCTAGTTATGGCAACCATGCATATCAAATTACTTAACAACATGAATATATAATATTCTACATCCTTCCTTTGATAAATAAATAGCTATGAATTCCTAATAACATTAGTACACCAAAATGTACTATTGTTTTTGTCTTATATTTATTTAAAATGTTCTAATTGTATTATATAAAGTTTAACTGTTCAACTTAATAATGATTAATGTCACCAAATGTTCATTAACGCAACTATTTAACTTAATGTCATCAACTGTTCACTTACGCACGATAGTCCTTATATTTGGGATTTGGTTTAGATATACACCCACTTCTAGTTACTACTACATTAGAATACTTCTCTGTCACTGCTTCTTCATTATTCGAGGATTCTTCTGTGGTAACAGGATTTTTGTCGAAACCAGGATCTGGACTTTCTTCAATAACCTCACAGTTTTGCTCTGGAACTTTCAAAAGCTGTCTTCTGTTTCTTTGGTATTCTTGGCCTTACGACCTTACCATGAATGATATTTAGCACTGCGAACTGTACTCTCTGCCAAACCATTGCTTTTGGATAGTACGGACTACTTGTCACATGATTAAATCCCCATTCACAAGAAAACGTTTGAAATTCTTTACTCAAGTATTGTGGCCCATTGTCAGAATATAACACATCTGGAATTCCAAATCTTGAAAACTTATTTTAACTTGTCAATTACTGTTCTTGAAGAAGTACTACTCAACTTAGTAATTTCAAACCATCCAGAAAATGAATCCGTGACAATAACATAATCAGTCCCATTCCAATGAAATAAATGTGTAGCAACCAGGGACCTAGTCTGTGAACCCAGACGTCATTTCCGACGCTCATTCTTCGCTTGGAAATAACGTCTGCGGAAACGAGCGGGAATTCGATTTCCGTGACGTATGTGTATTGTCTGTGTTAGCCAATTAAAACGTCTGTTACAGCGAGAGCACGCTTGGAAGTGCACGAACGCGTGTATAACGCGTGTAGGACCACACGAACGGAGCTGAGTTTTTATTATAAAAATATAAATTAAATTAATATACTTGTAATTTTATTCTGAAAATATGGACAAAACTTCAAAAAAGTATACCCAGAATACAAAGTTCTACTGTATCAATGATAATGTGTATTAATCAAAGAAGACACCTCTCAGTTGGAAAATATGATGTGTGTTTTGGAAAATATAATTGTTTTAGAAGTTATTTGAATATATTGAATATTTTCAACTTCAATACTGGGTGATGCCCGAAGGGGTTGTCTATATGTATGTCGACCATGAGAAAGTCGCATAGGATGTTATCAATAAAAATATGGTGAGAAAAATTACTATGATATATCATACTGGAGTTTCAAAGTGTTGTACTCGATCCAACAGCAAGACTATAAACTTCCACAGCTCGTTCGACAGATTGCGATTTGAACTAGTCTGTGAAGAATATAATTTTCTACGCAATTCATTTTCTACATTAGTGTGTTATTAAAATACTGTATGAATGAACGTGCAGACATGGACAAAGTCATGTAATCTTTGTATGTGTCAGTCCTATTCTGTTCCAATTACAGTTCATTAACAGTACGGCCGGCCAAAATAATGTATAGCCTATAGGACACTTTGTTTATGTCTATACCGCTCTGCAGCAAGATTATACGGCAACAATCAATAATTGCATGCATTCATTGCATTGGGAACAGCCTGGTCGTGAACTTGTTGTAAAAACCTGTCAGAGTAGCGAAACTATTCGCAAATATATAGTTCAAACGTTTTGATTGTTCAAATTCACTTTAGTTAATATATGTACCTACATTAGCATGCAGAGTGTTTTCTAACTAAGTAGTTTATGTTTGTGTACAGAGTGTGAAATTGACATCAATTTTATGGTTAGTGCTATATATTATAGTAGCAGTTTCATATTATATATAGTAGGAGTAGTACTATATATTATAGTAGCACTTTTGTTGCAATAAATACGGGAGAGAAATTCAAATTAATACTTTCCCAAAAAACATGATCGGCAGAACTCAGAAGTAAATGTATTTTGTTTATAACTTCAGGTCTGAAATTGAGATTGATATCGGTACTGTATGATCAATAGACAATTGGTTACATTATTTCACAGTATTATCTAGCTAGTTCTATTTGGCACTTTCTACATTCAATGCCTTTCAAGTTTCAAACAAATTACAATTCAGTAACACTTTGTCATCACCTGGTTATTAAAAATAGTTTTCAAAATATTCCCTTTAAAAACTTTGTTAAGAATCGTTTGAAAACACAAGCGCAGAAGTAAATACAAAGCGACAATGTAAATGCAAATATAAAATATAGCAACTTTGGTCCTGGTATTATAAATGTGCGAGTACAAATGTACATTCTAGGAAGAAAAATACAGAAAAGTTTATTTACTTTTATATGGTCACAAGCATAAAATCCTGATACATCTTTTGTTGAAAATATATTGTTATTGCAAGTACCAAGGCCTAAGTGAGAATAAAAACGAAAAATCCCCGAAAGCTATAAATATATCTTACGACTGTTATTGTTGTCATTCGCATTTTTCTGTTGCGTGAAAATCCCACGAATATCCCACGCATTCCAAAGAGAATCCCACGAGTTAGTTCACGGTTTTTAGGAGCTACATTCTGATTGGCGTAAATCGAATTCCCGCTCGTTTCCGCAGACGTTATTTCCAAGCGAAGAATGAGCGTCGGAAATGAAGTCTGGGTTCGCAGACTACCAGGGACCACGGCTTGCAACTATTACACACAGAACATGCATGAACGAGCCTTTCAATATTTCATTCTTGGCCAGTATAAGATATCTCGAGCTCTTTTCTTGGTTGACTCCATACCGGCATGAACCAAATGAACACGACATAAATAGTCAGAATGTAGTGACTTGGGTACCACAACTTTTTCACCTTTATATATAACCCCGTCTCTGGCAGCTAGTTATCTCTGATGTTAAAATATGGTTTCAAATTGTTGGAAACATCACTCTCACTTTCTGGCCATCCATGACAGACACCAAATTGACCATTATAGGATCCAAAGCTGTTTCTCGTTGTAATTCAGCCATCTTGTGTGATCCAACTGGCTGCACCATCAATACTTCATAAATATCTGCAGGCAAAGTTTCACTTAACTGCGCACAAGACAACGTATTTCTGCTATAAATAACTGGGACCCTACCCTTTCTTGTAAACTAGCGACAAATCGTATCGCTGTAGCTGTAGCATCATTCATTGTAACCACATTGGAGCCGTCAAAAAAGAGGTTTCTTCATAATTATCTCCAAAGGTTTATGATCGGATTCAACTGTCACATTCTTTCCAAGAATGTAGCCATGGAACTTGTTGCACGCAAATGTTGCGGTCAGAAGGCCCCTTTTAAATTTGAGCATAACTCTGTTCTGTTTTTGTCAACGATCATGAGGCATACAGTATTGTGATCAGAAAGACCAAAAGGAGAGGTTATTTCGGGCTGGGAATATAATTCACTTAGTTGGTGAGGATTAAGTCGAGAGTTGCTTGACCTCTTGTAGGTGCTTTAACTAATTGTTTAAGTTTAAAATGTCTTTGAATAAAACTGACGTCAAACTTATTAAAATCACCTGCGACTATAATACCACAATTACGATAGTGAGACTCAGCTAATAATAGACTCTGAAATAGATGATCAGATATTGATTTGCCGTCGGGTTCCCGGGGGACGGTTTTCCACTGCTATTATTATACATGAAAACCCATGTGGAGTACGATTGAGATGGATTTTCAACCAAAGAACTTCATGTTCCCGACAGCACTGCAGATTTTCAGGGATGGTATATTTAATTTGATCTTTGAGGTATATACAAACCCCTCTGTGTTCGTGACTACTACGGTCTTTCCTTATAATGTTATAACCCGATATTTTAACGATGGAGTTGTTAATATGATCCTTTAGCCAAGTTTCAGTTATTAAGCCAATATCAATTTTCTTCCGCAAAAGAAATTCACTCACTTCGTCAAGCTTGGGTGTTTAAGGACATTACATTAGACAGCATAACTCTTGGGACAAAATGGGGGTACTGTTTGATTGTTATTGTCCTTACTGATTGGTATTTTAATTAGATTCGAAAAGTTAACTCCTTTAGTGTTGGAATTTGAATATTCAAATTTGGACCTTTTTGTACACAGAGGATAGTGAACAGGAATATTATACCTCTTCCTAGCTTAATCCAACTTTGTTTTAACTCCTCCACGCCTTCCCCTTAGTCTATAAGTGTTTTCCACCATATTCACAAGCTCCTGCTGGGAATCACGGCTCCTAATATGCTTCGAGTCCGATATATTATACAACAAAATCATGGGCCAGTGAGCCCACCCGTTGTAAACGAATATATGTCCAACAAGAACCAAGATATAAACCACCACGCATCGTAGAAATAGCATACTAGTAGTCAGATGTATCTTTGGACACCTTTAGTCAACCAAATAGAACAGAATTGCAAGTAGATAAGTAATAAAACTGATAAAAATAAAAAATTTTGTCGGAGCAACAAAATCGTGCAGCCGTGACCGGCACTTACATGCGTTGACAGTAGACTTGGTGTTGGTGTTGAACCAATCGCAGCTTCGAGGTTGTCAAAAGCTCTTTGATGGATGCTATCCCAAGTCCAAGGTACATCTGCATTCAAGAGGTGTTGCAGTGGTAAAGCAAGTTCACTCAAACATAGAACAAACATAGAAAGGTAGCATATCATACCCAGAAATCGCTGTAAATCTTTCACATTTTTCGGTGTCTGCATCTCTACGATTGCACGAACCTTTTCTGGATCTGGCTTTAATCCTTCTGCTGTTAGGTGACCAACATACCCAACTTCCTTCACCTTGAATTTGCATTTGTCCCACTTGAGCTTCAGGTTGATTTCTCGAATTCTATCTCGGACTTTCAGGAGATTTTTATCGTGCTCCGCTTCAGTAGATCCCCAAACTAGTATATCATCCACGATGACCTCACATGGATAGCCTTCCAAAAGATGATCCATCGCCTTCTGATGCTGACTTGATGCCAAAGGGTAGACGATAAAAACGGTATCTACTGTATGGAGTGTTGAGAGTTGTTTTCAGCGATGATTCGTAATCTGGAGGGGCCTGCCAAAAACCACTGGAGGCATTGAGGACTGTGAAAAAATTTGCATTTGGAATTCGTGCCGCTACCTCCTCGATCGTTCTCATTGGATAATGCTGTTGTTGAATTGGGTGATCGAGATCTTTTGGGTTGATACATAATCTGATTTCATCTTTTCCTTTCTTCTTTACAGCTACGAAAGAGGACACCCGACTTGTCGGTTCGGTGACCGGTTTTATCACGCCTATTTTGACCATTCTTTCCAGCTCCGTTTTGACATTATCTTGCATTGACACAGGGATTCTTCTTGGTGGTCGAATAGCAGGTTTGACTTCAGGATCTAGCTTCATGCAATACTCCACAGGAAGTTTACCAAGATCTGTGCCAAAAATATCCTTGTAGCATTGACCAATATGTGCCTTACTTATAACTGTATAAGTATCATGTGACTTGTGTGTTTCTAAGCTAGCAGAATGTAATACTGAATCCACATTATTTATGGTGACAATATTCAAATCAAGTGAGCTTTGTAAACCTATTAACGGTTCAAATGGCTGATCTATAACTTCAAACAATAAATTATGAGCTTTACCATTGTATTTGCAATAAAGGTATATTTGCCCTATTTTTATTTCCACTGTAGCTAATTAACTTAACTTTCTTAGTGTAAGCAATCTTATTGCAAATATTCAAGGAATCTAGACTATATTTTGGTAGCACATTGCATTTAGCACCAGTGTCTACCTTCAACTTAACTCATTCTCATCCGGTCCAAAAGTAGCAATTTCGAGTGGTGTTGTTTCAAACGCTTATATCTCTCAAACTATACATCGCACGGAAACAGAAATTGCATCGTTCGAAAGAGGAGGACTTCGGCTTTCCAACGATACCAATTTCAATTTCATCCGGAGCCTGGTTAACGATTTACTCGCATAAATTTGCATAAATTTGCATAAATTATGATATAAAAAAATGTTGCAATTATGCATAAATGTATTTAGCAGTTCAAATTTCAAATATGTCAAAAAATTTTATGAATATGACTGAAAGACACGGTTATGATCTACAAGTACCTGAAGTTTCATGCATGTAGCATAAATAGAAATATTTTTATTGAATTTTTATATAAACTAGGTAGTGGAGTAAAATTTACATTTTGTGCTCACATGAAACAAATACCTTTATCAAAGGTCCTTTTTTATTGCTGCAACATGTTATCAATACAAATTTCCAATATTTCTTACTCTCCAAAGATAGTATGGCACCAAAATAAGTCTGTGATACCCACAAAAGAACACTCAAATCATGATTAGCAAAATGTCTTTATTTCTACAATTACTACATACATTCTTAGATAATCATTACACCATTGACTTTAGTTATTAGTGGCATAACCAGCCTCAAAATTTGGTCATGCTATTCAAATTTGAAATAATCACTACTCATTTGTTTAGAAATTGATTGTTTTCACAATCTAGAACATGAAAATATTTGCAAATAGCATGACCAAGTGTTGTTGGGCTGGCATCATCATAATTAGTAGTTATAAAAAAGTAATGTTTTCCAAGGCAGTAATGTTTGCTAAAGCAGTAATGTTTGCCAAAGCACATAATTGCATTATGTGGTGAAAATATTTCCTTTATATTGTACTACAAAAGACCTAAGACTGTAACCAAACTGATATCCGATCACCACGTCATACCCAAATCTGTTGCGATGAATATCTGGACTTCTTCCTGTATAAATTTCAAAGTCGCAATATAACCATTAGGATTGTCTGCAGCAACCCACAGATTTATTCCCCACATAGTAGGTCATCTAGCTTTCATGAACTGCCTAACCCCCAACCTATTTCTTGATTTGACAGTGTGTTTGTCTTCAACAACAATATTCTGTGACGGCTGGTACAGTTGTTGATGCAGTTTATTGCTGTAGTCTTTAGTACAGGATCTACCATATTCACAAACGCCATAAGCGCTTTGTACCTAACCCGAGAAATTATGTCTATTGCCCACAGACCATGATATAAGGTTTTTACACTCCAATAATTTTCAATCTCACTGTCGACCTTTAGCAAACCCGCATATTATACTAAAAGGCAATCAACCTCTCAAGGTTGGTGGACTGCAAGACCCTTTTTTATTAGTATATGGGGATAACTTTTGAGTTATTTGTATGTGGGCATATGTATTGGTATGGCCAGGAAACTACCTCCTGAAGCATTCCCTTAGTAAAAAAGAGTCGAATGAACTCAAGCTCACAGTTCATTGAGCCGAATGAACTCAACCTCACAGTTGATCGAAATGGATCCCGGACATGTCAGTGAGGAGCAAAATCTGGGAGAACATTCCTGGTGTCAGGATCATCATATCCGTCATGTACTATGGGGCCTAGTGGGGATGCTAGACAGGGAGCTTTCGAAACCTTAGGTCCTAATGGCTGGGTTTCCCTCTACCTCTACTCATCCCCCTACCTTCCCTCTGGGTTGGTGAGTGGGGTTCTCATGACTCATCAGAACTCTACTTCCCTGAGGCTATGAAACAGGAACAGCAGATAGGAACAGGATCAATATATTCATCAGTGCGAATAAAAACTTTTATAGACATGGTGCCATATAAAATTATAAAAAGAGCCAACTAGTAAGATATAAGTATGAATACTTGGCTATTATGTATGTAACAAACAACCAAACATGTACTCAAGGCTCATTTTACTTCGCCTAGGAATCAGAGATTTTTATGCCTAAAACACCATAAATTTTCGTCAACAATATAAATAAATACCATTTATATTTGTCAATTTCAGTATGAAACGATTATTTCAACACAAAAAAGCGATATGAGGACATACTTGGTGGTACTAGTGAAGCTATACTAAATACAAATAAATTTACAATGCCATGGCAACGGCAAAACATTGAAATTGTCTAGAAATGATACAAATACTTGCCTTGAAACTCCAGACACGACTCCCAATGCCAGGTTGAGATACTTGTCTTCATACGAAGACATTCCATCATTACTAGCACTATCAGTTTGCAAATAAAGCCAAAAACGTCTTCAGAATGCGATTCAAACAAAACTACAACACAATACATTTCAACGCTCGTGCGTTCCCGTGCGCGATAATCAGGAAAATTGCTCTAAAAGATTTGTTTTTCTGCCTAAGCCAATCAAAATCCGTATCTAGGGTAAACAAACACTCCGGAAGTGATTCCTGCAGTCTTTTACCAGGAAACTGTAATAGGCCGTGGGCTGTAATGTGAAAAATGGCTTTAAAAAACAGTTTCGTGACCCCCATCTAGGAAATACCTCTTCTATCTTTTTATATGTAGATATACATGTAATTGATTACCAAAAAAAGTTCCCAAGAGAAATACCTGCCCATTCTCGAGAAATCTTTATCCAAAGTCTTCGAAATCGAAGCTTAATATTTTGGCCGCCATCTTGAATAATGGAATTCTGAGTGATGGTATTTAGCGAAATTTACTCTCTCCAGTCTTTTTCCACACGGTTCCGCCCGATATAAGGGAAAATTCGGGCTGGATGCAGGCTAGCTGCTTTTCCCGCGAAAATTTATAATTTAAAAAACACAAAAAAATGTCGGCACTGAACAAGAAAAACAACAATGAATGTTTGATTCATTTTGCCAGAACAAAGGATAGTTTGTGTGCATTTTCTAAAAAAAGGTTTGAAACCTTTCTGTGTCGTCGTGAGGAATGGCTTCAGTTTGAAGAAGCTGCTTCGGTAATAGCGAGAAATTCGCTTCAAGTCTGCCGTCAAGACGAAAGCTCTGAAAATTGTGAGCAATATTTTTTTCATCAAAAATGTTATAATTCATTCACGGACATTTCGAAAATTAAAAGAGCTCGACAACAACAAAAGGTAGTCAATTATGATGCGGAGAAAGAAAAATCCAGCGAAGAAGTCGAGGAACCTCAATCGCCAAAACCAAAACGACGGAGTCGAGTGTCAGGACAACAAGGTTCAAACAGAAATGTACTTCCAGATGTCTGCATTATTTGTAAAAGGAAAACATCTTATATCAGGGACAAGGTAAGTTTCTCGCCACTTTTTACTGGTTTTTTTTTCAGTTTATAGTACTAGGCCTATCTAGCTAGGCTTTCTAGCGTGACTGTCCATCATAAATATTTGTTTTGCGCAAATGTTATTAGAAATCCAGGAAAACTACCCGAGACAAAATGCACCAAGCTGAAACAATCGACTGTGGCTGTCTTCGGGAAGCTGCTGAAAGGAAGAAAGACGAAGCAATTTTGATTCACATTCGTGGGAAAGATTGTGTGGCAATAGAAGTTAAATATCATAATTGGTAATTTTAAAATATGAAGTACAAGGCTAATTAACACTTGTGTAGTGACCTGTGGTGATAAAACTGCGTATTAAAATTAATTTAAAGTAACAGCAGGTCGATGTGAAAGAAAACGTATTAATTAAAAAAAATACATGTATATTACATATATTCCATAAAGTTAATTTTCTATTAGGATGTGTATGCGATATATGTTACAAACTCATTAATTCTGTTATTCACTTCCTATTTACTATTTTAGATGTTATCATACTTACACTAAATTCCTGTCGAATGATGCACGAGCTAAAGCTGAAAATGTACATGAGCGATCTTACAACCTGTTTTGCAAAGAAGTAATCGAGGATAAAATATTGGGGAAACACAAGGTTTACTACTTAACTAAGATATGTGACAAATTTCTGTCTTATCTGTCGAAGGAACAAGCAAGTGAATCAATCTATCGTACATCCAAACTGAAAATTAAGTTGCAACGAGACTATCCACAGTTAGTATTTTTCTCGCTCAGTCGACAAAACAAAAGTGAGCTTGTTTACTGTGAATATATCGAGACCGGTGAGGTGCTAGAGAAAATGAAATTTGAAAGTGTAAATTGTGAGTCGGCATCAGATTTGGAACCTGACGACGAAGAAATGACTGGAGAGATGCCTCAAGAGGTTTCGCAAAGAAATAATGAAATCGCAAAGTTGTACGAGATAGCTATACTATTGCGATCTTGTATACAAGAAACTGCAACATTCCCAAGAGTTTGGCCACCAACCTCGGTAGACATTTCCAATGATGCAGCGAAAGATATCACTCCAATTGTTCTATTTAATTTTATCGCTTGGGTCATGAATAAATCAGACGAACCTACTCTCGATAGTTTTGTACGGTTGCAAAAGAGTGAAAAGAGAAAAGTACTTTGGTTGCACAAGATATGATTTATATTACCCATAACGGACGGAAGCCTACACCAAAATCTGTTGCACTCAGCATGGCTGTTCGACAAATATCTGGTTGTTCGAGCATCATAGATATCTTGAACGGGTTTGGACATTGTGCATCCTATTCTAGTACGTTGCGACATGACACGGCGCTGGCAAAGATGAATATAAAGACGGGGAACTCTGTGCCCAAAGAAATTTTGCCAAATCGACACACCATCTTAGTCTGGGATAACGATGATTTTGGAGAAGAAGCAAAGGTCTCTACACACATCACAAATGGAATAGCAATACAGGAAGAAAGAGAAGACGATGTCATTCCCAACGTGAATGTTCCAAAAAGTCAAGCGAAATCTCTACCTGCGCCTCACTCCAAAATTCTGCCCTACGTCATTGGCAAAAAGAAGTCTCCTAACCTGAAATCCATCTGCAGCTCGTCCGACCTAGAAGAAAAAGTATACGTCGCCGTGCAACAGTTTGCTGAAAAATGCGATTTTGCGTACTCTCTTATCAAAATGCATTATGGCGGTTGCTTACCAGATTGGACGGGGTTCAACACATTGTTAGCTGAAGACAAAATCCCACATGTTTCAAAGATTGGTTATTTGCCAGTTATTGATGCCTCGCCAACAGAGTACTCTACCGTGCATACCGTTTTGAGTAAGAGTAAAGATATCGCGTCACAGTTAGGGATGGATTACATGGTGTTAGTATTTGACGAGGCAATCTACTCCAAAGCACAGCATATCAGATGGAAGAACCCAGAGTTTATGGAGAAATTTATAATTCGTATGGGGGATTTCCACGCAATAATGTCATTTTGTGGTGCAATTGGCAAGCTTTTCAGAGATGCAGGTCTTCAGGTAAATAATTTTTGTTATGATAGAACAAAAAAAGGATATATTATAATTTTTTTTACTTTTCGTGCAAAAAATTGACAGTGTGCGTTTCCCTATTACACCAGAAAGACACTAGAAAAGCATACATCCAATGCTTCAAGGCGGTCTGTCAGCGTTTCAGACATTTTTGTATAGAGAATGTGTCACCAAATGGTACACTCCCAAATTAATCTATACTTGTTTGTTTAGGACATATTGATTGAATCGGGCGTTGTTGGTACATGATCTGTAAACGGAGTGATGAGCGGCAAGTTTTACAACGGAAGCACCCGATGTCACAAAATAATGCATGAGGCATTGGAAAGAATTAGATTCCAGGTGTTCATGGATTCGCTGTCTCCAGAGGAACGCAAAGATATAGAAGATCAAATATCAATACTGAAAGATTCGTTTCCAGGTCATGACTTCGAAAATCTGCTTGAAAGACCAGCTTTTCATGATATCATGACGCAGTATGGCGTGTTCATTGAAGCACAAAAGCAAACATGTCCAACGTTCTCACTCTGGAGTTCTTACATTGATATTTCAGGTACACAACTATCACAGGGACTCTGCATAACGTAGTAAATACATACACAGTTATAATTATCTAAACTAGTTCCCACCTGTCAGTGCAAAGAATCACTAGAGCTTCAGTATACGAGGTATATTATCTATGCTACTTGAGTTGTTAGTCAGACTTTTATTTTTTGCAAAAGTTTGATGATGAAGTTTATCCGCGCAACAAGAGAAAGTGATTGGTTCCTTCATTTGTCAACACTGAGATCGATGCTTCCATGGTTTTTTGTCGCTGATCGAGTTAACTACTCAAGATATGCATCAGTCTACTGGCTTGAGATGAATGCTTTGGTAGAAACACACCCAAGTAAGAAAGAATTATAATGAAGTGTTAATCCTAGTTTCCATTCGGCCAAATACAACCATATATTATGCATTTTGTAGTCGGACTGAGTTCTACAATTTGATCTAATAGGGTATTTTTATGTACTGTTAATCCCATATCTGGTGTCCAAGTACTAAACAAAACAAACAAAAAAAAAATTCATTATTCGCTCTGTTGAACGTCGGAAGTTTGAAGTAAGACACCAAGATGGCTGCTGTGACGTCAAATGAAAACACCCTATGTTGTGTGTTGTGCATTTATTCTTGATTAGGTGCAGCTGAAAACCTGAAACGACATTGGACAGTTCAGAGACAACAGCGGTATGGTTTCTCTTCCATCACTTGTGACCAAGCCATAGAGCAGACAGCGAACAGAGATTCCAAAACAAAAGGAGGATTGATTGGCTTCACCCTTAACAAAGGAGCTGTTAATAGGTGGATACTTTCCCAGTCAGAACGGTCCGCAATCACAGGGCAGTGTCAAATAATGGCTGGTGCTGTTGATAATGAAAGGTATAAAGCATTTAAATTAAGAAAAACTAAATGTTTTTTAAAAGTGCATTTCAGTGCAATCGGATGTTCAGAATTTTTTGTCTGGTAAATGTTCTTCATTGTTTTTTAATTATTTTGTTCCTTAATTTAACGATGCTTTTTTTTTAATGGTTCTCGTAGGCAACGTAAGAACTTAGATGAAACTCACAAACAAAATTATGAAAAAGAAGTCAAAAGCGTCATCAGCACGATTGAAAGCATGGTGAACCCATTTGAGAAGGAACAGACAAACCTCATTCATCTCGCGAGCGGTGTCATAGCGCCATGTGCCGTTCAACATGATCTACTTTGTGCAAAGTCTCTTGGAGAAAAAAGCTTCATACAATTTGTTGGAGAAAACCTCCTTAGTGATACACCAGATCTATTTGATACAATAAAGAAGACAAAACTTCAGACCTTTTCTTCTTCTCAAAAACCAACAAAGACAGCCACTTCGAAAGGTAAAGAAGTTTCTTTGAAAAGCTCGAGAAACCTTTGCGCTCGTCTGTTGCTTCTTGCGAAGGGCAGAGATGTGGACATGAAAATTGTCTTAAGCTATTCGCTCGGTCCGTATCCTTTGAGTCTTGCTACTGTAGATGGTAACCCAACGAAAACTGTAAAGGCAAATTTGATGCACATGCTGGAAGAAATGTCACCGGAATGCGTAAATCATTTTCTTCCCCGCAACAGTGCTATAATGGTGGATGCAATGGCGTTACTACAAAGTCTGACAAGAATTCCCAAGACTTTTGGTGAACTAGCTGCTCACGTTTTATCACGGTTGTTGTCCCTTGCGGGGTTTCACAAAGCTTCACGGATAGACTTTGTTGCAGACCGTTACCCAGATCATAGCATTAAGGCTAACGAGAGAAGTAGAAGAGCTGCCCAAGGAAGCACTCTGGTTAATATATATGGAAAGAGTCAGCCAACGCCTACGCAATGGAAGAAGTATCTCAACAGTGGTAAAAACAAAGAAGCTATCATCTCTTTTCTGATCGACTGTTGGAAAGACTTAAAGTCAGATGATTTGACGGGATTGATTTTGTACGCTACACGGGGAGATAAGTGCTTCAAAATTTCTCCCACAAGTCAATCTACAATTGTTGAGACAATAGAAGTCGTAGAGCTAGAGTGTGATCACGAAGAAGGATATACCCGTTTGCTGCTTCATGCAAAACACGCATCCGACAATGATTTTTCCGTTGTGGCTATCAAAAGTCCAGATACTGATGTGTTTCTTCTTATGGTCGCGATGAAACAGAATTTCAGTGCCGATCTACACTTCATCACCGGAAATCAGAATCAATCAAGGATCATTTCAGTGAACGAAGTGTGCGACAAAGTAGGCAGCGAGACATGTAACTTGATTGTTGGGTTCCATGCGTTCACAGGTTGCGACTCTGTCAGTTCCTTCTATGGTAAAGGAAAAAGAAAAGCCTGGAAAGTTTTGTCTGAAAATCCCAAAGCCAAAGATGCGTTCAGAATACTTGGAGATGAAGTTGACCCTACCGAGGATTTGTATGAACTATTGGTGGAATTTGTCTGCGCTTTGTATGGCCATAAAGATATGACGTGTGTAAACGAAGTGCGGTACTCTATGTTTCGGCTGGGGAGCTTTTCTGATGAATATCTGCCACCAACACGAGACTGCCTAAAGAAGCACGTCCAACGAGCCAATTACCAAGCTTTTATCTGGAAACGATGTTTACTTGCTTTGATTGTGACACCAAGTCCAGTGGGAAGAGGTTGGGAATTGAAAGATGAAGAATTAACAATTCATTGGATGACCAGCAATGTGGCCCCAGATCAACTATTGGAGTTTGTAAATTGTGGATGTAAGAAAGGGTGCAATACACAAAGGTGTTCTTGTTTAAAAGCAGGACTACGGTGCACATAACTGTGTAAATGCCAGAACTGCGTAAATACAGTACCTGATAATAATTCAGACGACGAAGAATACTTGTACGACGATTTCACCGAATACTTAGCATCGGACGTGGAAAGTGAGGACGTTTAATTTTTTCCATTGAAAAGATACACAATAGGATTTCCCGAACCTTGTGCAAAGATAAGTAAAGGATTCAGGATTTTCGTGTTATCTTACCTTTTCGTGTTACCATGATACCATCTGTTGCCGGGCTGTTGTATAAACGGTATGAAAAATTCCCATATATGCGCTCTATCCCGCCTATGCGCCAGCCTCGTACCCAGGGCAAATAACTAAAAATAGGCACAGTACAGTGTTTTTATATAGATCAGTGGCTAAGCTTAGCGAGCGCGCGGGGATGCGCGCTATGCGCACCATTCCGCCTAAGCGCAGTCTAAGCGGGATGAAAACATCCCATCCCGCCTAAGAGGGATCATACAACTAGGCCCTCAGAAGGCTAGAAATTGTATTACCACCGCCATATATTTAATGAATGTGCGATCGAATGCATCAGTTGACTAGTCCTGTTATATCTTCCTCTGAGACTGGTTTATCGGCATTTTTTTTATATAAACTGACAAGCAATTAATAAAAAATTTCCATTCTTCAACAGAAAAATACCGCAGCAACATATTTTCTGTTTATTTTTGAAAATTTTAAGTTTCACTTGCTCTTTAATGCGGATCTTATATCTCATATAAAGACAATCTCGTTCCCCGAGCCTGCGATCCTCGGGAAGGAATCGAAGGCTCTGGGATAATCCGTTACCGGAAGCCAAGAATCCTGGCTAGATTGAACTACGCATTCCATTTCAATGGCCAATCAGATTCCTCCCTGAAACGGATTATCCCAGAGCCTCGCGTTCCTTCCCGAGGATCGCAGGCTCGGGGAACGAGATTGATATAAAGATATTAAGGAAGTCAGCTAGCCTGCATCCAGCCCGAATTTCCCCTAATTTCGGGCTGAACCGAGTAGAAAGAGACTGGAGAGAGTAAATTTCACTAAATACCATCACTCAGAATTCGATTATTCAAAATGGCGGCCAAAATATCAAGCTTCGATTTCGAAGACTTTGGATAAAGATTTCTCGAGAATGGGCAGGTATTTTTCTTGGTAACTTTTTTTGTACAGATACATAGTAGTAAGGATTCTTATTATGTAAAAATTTTCTATTTCTCAGAGGGGGGTCACGAAACGATACAATTTGACCACATAGCCCACGGCCTATTAGTAAAGTTCCCTTGGGCGCCGCTCGATTCGGGTCATTTTGTAAAATTCTACTAAATGAATTTTACTAAATGACCCTCATCGAGCGGCGCCCAAGGGAATTTTACTAAACGACCCTCATCGGGCGGGACGTTTTAATAGCTAATTCGCCTCTTTCTATGCTATTACTTATAATAAAACAATGACATTTTGAGAATCACGCGAAAATCCCGCGAATGCTTTAATTCCTCGTGCAGGATTGCCTGATCCTGCACGGCTGTTGACCAATCAAATTGCGTGTTTCACTGTACCTATTATGTAACTTCATCTTCTCGTATGCGACGTAGAACTGTCCGTAGTGTTCAACATGTTCGTCGAACGTTCTACTAAACACAATCGCATCATCTAAGTAAGGAATGGCAATTTTATCACGCAATTCTCATAAGCACTGTTCCGTGAAAGCTAGCTGGGGCGTTCATAACCCCCAGGACGTTACAAATGTTGCCAACGGTCGGCTGGAGTTTTTCACGAATCCCTGGTGGTAATCCTTACCCTGATCTAATACACTAAACCATTCATTAACGCCTAAACTATCGACCCGTGGTATAGGATATCGGTCTGGGGAACTGTTCTACGATTAAGCTTACTATAATCGACACAAAGTCGCAATGTTCCATCCTTTTTGCGAATACAAACCACTGGAGATGAATATGCTGATCTCGACTCCCTATAATAAACTGTTTATTTAACAGGTCTTTTACATACTGTTTTACCTCGGGATAGAGAGGTCTTGGCGATGACACATAGTTCTTTTGCACCGACTCGTTCGTTGTCAAATTAATTTCCAGTTCCAGATCTTTGATACACCCAACATCGTCATCATTTTTTTTTGCAAAAGAGTGGCAGTCTCCCTTTAACATGGTGGTTTTCTGTTAATCCACTAAGGTCAACCTTGGGCAAAAACTGGTGATCACTTGTGTTCTCTCCATCTCTAGTTCCGTTATGTGTTGCTATCACTTGCAATTGTGTCTCTGTCACAGTTTTATTTGTTTTTTTGCTCAAGTTTCTGCCAACTTCACTTCTACCGGTGTGATCGATGTGACCAACTGAAGTCTTCCCAGTATTGTGTGTTTTCGCAGGACAATGTCATGATTGGTTGTATTAGTCACATCCATCTTTGCATAGGACATTAAAACTTGTGTCACTGTGGTGACAGTTTCATGCACGGTTAAATCATCTGGCCAAGGGGCTAATTCGTCCGATTCGAACAATACTGGCGTGGTTTCTCCTACTGGTCCAGTTTTCCTTCGACAGTTAACATGGATTGTTCTATTTGCTGAAATAGTAATGTCCGTCTTTGAGCTTTTAACAGTGTATAATGTATCTGCCTTCGCTGCTGGTATCAGTTTTATCAACTCGAGTAATACTTCCTCATCCAAATCATGAAAACTGGCTTGTACTGTAAAAATATGTGTTGATTGATTATCTGACGTATTGATTGGCTTAATTAGTTCTTCTATAACATTATTTTCAAGGATAGGGTAGTCAAAACTGTCATCCGTAACTGAGAAGGGCGCCAGAATAGATGGCCCTTCCTTGTTTAATTCATGAGATCAATCGCTCTTCTATCTCAGTCCAACCACTCTATGCAGTTTTTGTCCCATTACCTGCTGTCAAATAGTTTTGTCACCGTCAATTAGCTGAAATATTCCTAAAGACAAACTAGATACGTGCGCGCCTGCATCCCACAATAGACTAGACGCGCCTGCATCCCACAATAGAATGTTGACTCAATGGCATTTAGAGAACATCTCACAGACACAGTACAGCGTCTTCCAACAAGCTTAGCAATCTTCGCGTGTTCACTTGGGATAAATTACTTGAAAATGACTTGTTATTGTTGCAGTGTGGTCTGTTGTGGCTTGTCCATCTCAGGTCCCCCGGAGTTTTACAACTGTCCTTGTGCTTACCCCAGTGCCTTTTCTGGCAATGTTTTGAACAATAAAGTACACATTTGCGTTGTGCACACAGTACAATCTCATTTGATCATCGTCCTTGTCATAACAACATCTTTGGGAGATTAAAGCATTTTTGCCACGGTTCTGTCGACATCCAACTGTTTAGTGATTGTCACTTCCACAAATGAGAACATCTATCATTTCCGCTTACCTGGTACTGCCGAACATTTTGGAGGAGTATTCCTTCTCTGCTTTCTAGTGTCTATCGAGGTTTGCGGGTTTGGTAATCGAGCTTGTTCCGTTCGTGGTTAATATCCTCCAACTGGCTCTTATTAAACTTGTACAACCTCTACCTTCACAGCTACAAGAGTCTTAAGAATTCTGTCTTGAGACTTGTCATCCACTTTCTATGCTACTACTTTCTATGCTACCCCAGTCTGGGCAGATCACTCGCTCATTCTCGGTCGATACAGCACTATTCAGTTGCAAGATCAGATATGTTTGGATATTCAAGGTAAATAAATCTCTAACTCTTGCTCTTGTAGGTCAGTCTCAATATTACGTAGAAAAAGCTGTTGAATATGGTCGGTTTCATAAACCAAAGTGTCCTCACTTTGATCTTGGGTACTTGAGAACATGATTTTCTCCCGCAAATCCAGAGCACGCATAACTCCATAAGGAATTCTTGTGGTGTTTCGGTGGGTCCTTGACAAATCGATGCAAGACTTTGGTACGGCTCAGGTACGGCGCTTGGCAGAGCGTTGCTTCCATATTCAGTTGTAATTCTTCAGCCATATTCGCCGACAATACACCAGAGTTGAAATTTCGAGATACAAAAATTCAGAATTTAGCAGGGCGGAAAAACAAACCTTTTCCTTGTATTCACAGATTTTTATATAAATAATTGTCTCGGTGGGACCTCCATTTGGCACTCGCTCACCGAATTCGCTAGTATTTAATTCATGATACAAATTATACAATAAAACAAGGAAATAACTATTTATTTGAATTTTACGTGTTTTATAAATCGCCATCTTGTATTTCTTGTTACCATAGTAACTGTCACTCAATTACATGACGTAATCGTTATGTCTTCGGACTATTTGGTAAGACTTACATAAAGTATCTGAACCTATTTAATGGGCATCCTACATCAACGTACATGAAACAACAACTAAATATATTTTCCGAATGCTATAACACTAGCCTCTAGATATCTAAAACGAATGTACTTAATTATCAATCTAAAAAGTTTCAAAGATGTCCAACATTGTGTCCAAGGAGTTGACATACGGTGTCCTTAGCTGAGTCAAGAGCACCCACGATCCAAGTGTGGTAGACACTAAGATGCTCTCCAGTGAAGTAGATTTGACGTTGAGGTTGCTTCATAACAGGATACAGGTACGAGAATTGACTGGGATAAAACGTAGCGTCACCCAACGCCCACTGCACTGCCCATTCTACTGGAAATGCCTCTTTCAAGTAATTTTCATTACCTGGACTTCCTCCAGCATACTGATCATAGATATCAACTTCAGGGTACAGCTCCTGGAGATTACTCAACGCCAAATTAACCTTTTCCAAATTTGACTTCGGAAGCCAGTGATTTGAATCCGTCATCCAGCTGTACAGTAGTAGCACTCCCATGCCTTTGTCACCAATTCCATACGATGGATAAACAACCCAGCGACATGGAAGATCTGATATTGACTGCCCTCCATTGGAAGGTCTCAAATTCTCACGTTCCCAAAACCGAGATTTAAAGCGCAACCCTATCTTGTAAAGGGGCTGAAAATGGATTGATCGCAGGCCATGTTCGAGTGCAACTGGCCAGGTTGGCTTATTTCGGATCATACGAACAGAACTTGGTGGGAGAGCAAGAACAACAGCATCAAAATTTTCGTATTTAACTCCAAGATCTGATACAGAATAACCAACCTCGACACGATCGTTAGCGATATATCTCAGGGATTCAATAGGCGTGTTGTAAATTATGCTTTTCTCCCCAATAACCATTGTCATTGCTTCAGGAAGGCGACACATTCCATCGTCGATTGTTTGCCACTCGCTTACTACTTGACCTGTAAAGTCGGAATTCAGGATAACTTGATCAACCAGGCCAAGGTAAAATTCGTTTGTCTGTGAAGTCATGACTTCCACGTAATTGATTTTTTCGGGAGTCCATCCAAGTTCTGTGGACAGATAAAAATGCAATGTCTTACAATCATACTTTTTCAACGCACTGGGAAAGTCATCGAGTAGTTCCTTTGCTATGGGGTTGATAGCATCTTGCAACAGTTTCCCTGCTTCTTCATTGGCACCAGCTGCAGTTGGAAAGCCTAGCTCATCAAGATGGTGATTTGCATAGTCAACGGTCATGATATTTTCATCTTTCTGTTTCGTATTATTCACGTAAACCCTGTTCCCCGATGTATAGGAATAGTTGTATGGTATAAGGTTAATTGGAAAATGGGGCAATGTGTTATTCAGGTAACGTATTAGGTCGAAAACGGGCTTCTGCCAGTCGACTTGGGGCAGTCGCATCGCCCCTGCTTCAAAATATTGATTCTTTTTGTCCTCAAACCTGTGCGTGTAAACACGGCCACCAACTCGATCGGTAGCCTCAAAAATTTTCACATCGATTCCTTGTTTTTGAAGAAGTAAGGCGGAATACAGACCCGACATTCCTGCACCAACAATGGCCACTTTATTTAAATCAGGACGTCGAACTGGGGCATCTGACGGTTGTGGAGTTTTTCCAGTGAGGTACTGTTGATACCGCTCAGCTAAATCTTGGGTTATGGACTTTTTTGGAAATTCATTCGTCATTGATTCATTCGTCATGGTATTGTCGAGATCTCGATCTTGTGTCTGTTTGTCAGGATTTCGAATTTCCGTGGAAATAATTAAGCATCAGGTACCTTAATAATTTTGAGGGGGGTGGTCGAGAAAGTTTTTCTATTGCGCGCATGTTTTCTTCCATGTGCTCGAGGAGTCAAGGTTTTTTATATGGATGCAAACTCGGATGCAAAGATTGAAAATATTCAGAAAAAGCAGGTAAGTATGGCTTTATTTCTTTCTGCTAATATACATCAAGGCTATGACCTGTGTAGTGCCCAATCTAGAGGCAAACAGTGTGCTTTCATGAGGTTATCGGCAATTTTAACAGCCGAAAGTATGCCACTGATCAATTGGTCAAAAACAACATTTAATAATGTCTTATTACAAGGAGACAAAATGTACTTAAGAGCTCTTAATAATGGCTTAATTGTCTTAGAACCAAGTATTGAGTTCTTGTCTGTAGATAACTTACCAAAAGTTGTCGGTGTTTCAAGTTGTAGGAACATGTTTTCGTATGAGATTGATCTGATGTCACAAACAAGTAGTGCACAAAACATTACTCTGCCCATTGTGGTGGAAAGTAACATTGATCTACCCATTGTGGTAGAGCCCATTGAGGCACAAAAGAAAAGCAGTCTGCCCATTGTGGTAGAGCCCATTGAGGCACAAAATAACATTGATCTGCCCATTGTGGCAGACCCATTGAGGCACAAAATAACATTGATCTGCCCATTGTGGTAGAGCCCATTGAGGCACAAAACAAAAACAATCTGCCCATTGTGGTAGAGCCCATTGAGGCACATAAGAAAAGCAATCTGCCCATTGTGGTAGAGCCCATTGAGGCACAAAATAACATTGATCTGCCCATTGTGGTAGAGCCCATTGAGGCACGAAATATTCATTTGCCCATTGTGGTAGAGCCCATTGAGGCACAAAAGAAAAGCAATCTGCCCTTTGTGGTAGAGCCCATTGAGGCACAAAATAACATTGATCTGCCCAATGTGGTGGAAAGTAACATTGATCTGCTTATTGTGCCTGAGGCAGTTGACGCGGAGAACAACTCTGTGGTGACTAATGAGACAAACAATGAAAATCAAATTTGGGTTATCAGTTATGGAAAAGAGCTTCAAGGTCTTGTTATAACTGACCGAGAGATTGAATCTCATTATTATGACATTCACACAGCACTTTTGAATGCATTTTTGAATAACAGTTATGCTATCTTGATATTAGAAGGCTATATGATGGCCTTAATAAAGCAAGCTGATGTTCTCTATTTATTTGACTCACATGCCAGAGATTTCAGTGACATGCCTGATCCAAACGGCACTGCTGTTGTTATGAAATTTACTGATATTCTAGAGTTAGAACAATATTTGTATATCCTTTCAATTAAATTACATACCAATTCATTTGAAATTGCACCTGTGCAATTAAATAAATGTAATGCTTCAGAGCAAAAAGTAAGTGTGTGAAAGATCATGAATACCATAAAAAGAGGCTTTTAGTAGAATCCGAAGGTGATAAAAAAGCTAGACTTAAAAAAGGTAGTGAGTATAAAAAAAGAAACTATTCAGAGGAAACTGATGAGAGGAAAATTAGACTTCAAAAAGAAAGTGAGTCTGCAAAACGGAAACGCTCAGGAGAACCTGACAGTGAGAGACAAATCAGACTTGAAAAAGTAAGTGAGTCTATAAACCGAAAGCGGTCTAAAGAAACTGACAGTGAGAGACAAATAAGACTTGAAAAAGATAGACTTTATAAAAAAACAAAAGCGGGCAAGAAAAGTGTCACAACCTCAACGTGAAATAAATCAAGAGGATTATTTAAATATGTTTGACGACACCAATAATGGTGGTATTGAAGAGCAATGTTGGGCTAAGGCTAACATTAATAAGTTTAATAAGTCTGTGCAATACATTGTCAGTCAGTGTACAGAATGTCAGGAGGCATGGCCCTTGAAATATAAACCAAGGACACCTTACATATGTTCTCGATGTTCCAGAGATAAAAAATCTCCTAAAAAGTTTTCTTGTGAAAATTCAATGATACCTTCATGTGTTCCACATGAATTGCTGAATTTAACTTAGATTGAGGAAATGATAATTGCTCGTGCTTTGCCTATCATGAGAGTTTATATTAAACCTGGTGGTCAACGAGGTTATTCGGGGCATTGTATTAACCTGCCACAAAATGTCAAAGAACTTGCAATGTCTTTGCCAAGATATCCTAAAGATTTAGCTGTGATTATTGTCAAGGCTAAAGGTAGAGAAAACACATTCAAAGATGTGACCGTGCGAAAGCAAAAAGTGCACAATGCTTTAGTTTGGCTTATCAATAATAATCCTCATTATTCTGAGTTATTAATTAATGAAGATGCATTAAATTCCTTACCTGAAGATGGTGTACCACCAGGTCTTATGACTGTTGAGACTGATGATGATATAGTCTCAGATGACAATTGTTCTCCTGATGTAGGCCCTCCTACTGATAATCCATCAGAAGATATTGTTTACAATGACTCAACTGAAATGAGTAGTTTTTTACCTGTTGGTGAACAACAACAGCAGGAAATTGAAGCTGTTAGAAACCAGCTGTCTGAAAATGAGCCAATGCCATGGCCCTCAGTTGAAAATGAGCCTTTAAATGAGTATCAGATATCGCATCTGGCCACAATGGCTTTCCCAACATTGTTTCCGGATGGGAAAGGTGATCCTACTAATCAAGGACTTCTGAGAGATGTCCCTCTTCACGAACGAATAAAACATCTTCTAAAATTTGCTGAAATTATTGATGGTAAATGGGTATACCGTTTTGCTAACCACCCCAGATTTTCTTATTGGGCATTTAATATGATTCAAAGAAAACGAATTTTACAACAAAGTGGAATATTCCTCAAACAGAACCCAGGTGAAGCTCATCTCACAATTGACGAACTGCGTGAAATGGCTGCCAGTAACAATACTAATGTATTTATGTCTAAAGTGTCGAGATATGTTGGCAATATTGCAGGTACTAATGCTTATTGGAATAGAGTAAGAGAGGAACTCAAAGCTATCATAACTAGTGTTGGAGCACCAACATTATTTTTCACTTTCTCCTCTGCAGATATGCATTGGCCTGAGTTACATGCTTTATTTAAAACTGATACTGACAATGAGTTAGGTAACTCTACCAGTGATGTAAGACGACAAAATGTGATCAACAATCCCCATGTTGTAGATTGGTTTTTCACCCAAAGATTAGAAAGCTTTGTAAAACACTGGCTTTATGATACACTTGGTGCAAAATGGCACTGGTTTCGATATGAATATCAAGGTAGAGGTAGTATCCATTGTCATGGTACTGCTAAACTAAATAATGACCCAGGTTTGTGTCAACTTACTCAAACTGCTTTGAAAGGTTTCTTAGCTCAAAAATTTAAAGATGAAAATGATTGTTCTGACACAACTGAACTAGAACAGGGTATTGAAGCTGGTCAGAAACCGGCTGACACAGTATGTCAGTATGTTGATTGGTTATTATCTGATCAACTGTCAATCCTAATCCACCAGATAAGGACATGTGGATAAGAC
>CACRXK020006277.1:0-18954 GCA_902702795.2 Paramuricea clavata | reverse complement strand
GAAGAACTTGATTACAGTCTTGATAATGTGGATCTATTGTTGACCAAGGAGGAAACTGAAAGACCTCCCAATGTACCGCCAGTACCGTCTGTCGATGATGGGATGATGTGCGAAAGTACGGAGTGCTGGGATGATGAATTAGACGAAAGTCGTAGCTTTACTTTCACCATACCAAAACATGTCGTTCCATTGAGTCTAACAATTGATGATTTTGTTTCTAATTCACCTTCTAAACAGTCAAAGACCTCTAAACAGAAGGGAAAGAACTCTTATTCGTCTAAACAGAATAGCAAGAACTTGCAACATCAGAATAGCAAACCAGTTCATGAAATAGAAAATGTAAATAATGGAAACAAACTTGGTGACCTGGCAGAAACAAAGAGCACCGCGAAATCTAACACAAGGCCTAACGTGTCCAGGAAGAAACCAGATCCTGCTGATGTTTTCAGAAATGGAGCTTCTAGTTTACAGGTTGGAAAATTTCCTGACAAAAAGGAACGTTATGAGTTGGAGAAAGAAATATTGAATCAGATTGGAAAGGTTTATGAAGAAAATAATTTAGAGGAAGATGAAATTCGGAAACAAAGCAATGACGTGAAGGAGACGAGTGTTGAAGACATTCCCAAAACTTCTGAAATATTTGGCGCTGAGTCTACAACTCCTACAAATTCGGAATTTCTAAGAAATGAGGGAAAATCAACTGCGAAAGAGACATCCCAGAAAGATGGGATGAACAATAAGAAGTTTCCAAGAAAGTTTGTCCGGAAAACGATGAAAAAATCCAGAAATAACAAGAATTCTTATGCACACAAGCAGTCCAGCTCGGGTAGTGTTCAAGGAAATACTGCTGTCGTGCCAATGAAGAGAAATAATAATAAACAAAGCGAAGGAAGTTGTGAACATGAAATGACCGCTGATGAAGTACCTGGTGTTGTTCCTTTACATGAAAAATACGCTTTGAAAGAATCTGATGTTAAGACATCGCAGGAAAACTCTAATGGGCAATTAAGTGGTTCGTTAGGTGTGTCTGCAAGTGGAAATGGCGAGAACTTTGCGCCCGTTGCAAGAAATGACGTGATTTCAAAAACTGCTCAAATTGACGCATCGAAGAATCCTGTGGGGAATAGACCAACAAGTAAACGACAGCACAGAAAACAAGATGTGGTTAAAGACAATTCTAGTGGATTGAAAAAGGAAATATCTAGTAATAGTGTGACCACAAGGGAGTCCTTGGTTAGTCAACGTAATCAACCTGTAGCAGATGAAGAATTCATGAGTTCAAATGGCGGCAAACATCGTGTTAAAACACCACAAGATGTTTTGACAGAAGATCTGAATGAGAACAAGTCAGAGTCTCGAAAAACCTCTCTAGAAAGAAACCAAACCTCAACTTCTCAATCAAACTATGGTTTAAATAATTCTCGATTAGTTTCTCAACAGCAAACAGCGGAGACAAATGGTGTGGCAAGTGAACTGGTTCCAAGCGAACTGGTTCCAAGCGAACTCAGGGAATTGGACGGTAAAAAGGATCAAAGAAATGATAAGCTAGTGTTGAAAGGAGATAAGCAAGTTCCAAGAAGGAGTAGAGAAATACGAGAAAGAAACAAAGAATTTGCAGTATTGCAAGGGGATAAGCAGAGAAATACTGAAAAGGAAAACATTTGTCACCAAGACACGACAGTGTTGGAAGGAGATACGGGAATTATGAAAAAGACTGAAGTAATTCATGAAGGAAACATTGGACAAAAAGAAGCTACGATTTTGGTTGGGAATAAGAAAGATCAGAAAAAGAAAACAAAGTTAAAAAGAAAACAAAATCGTCAACCTGTTGTCTTTGTTAATCGTAAGTCAATAGAAGAAAAGCAGAAAAATTGGCCAAGAGTTGAAATATTTGTGGGAGATTTTCCTGTCCATGTTCCAGTTGAGCCGAGTGCTGTTTGTCAACTGCAAGATAGTCGTGCTGAAGAAGAGTCTGATCTCAATGCTGAATCCAAGGAGAAAGAAAAAGATTCTTGTGAAGAACTTGAAACGCAACCTGGTGAAAATGAACAAGTATTGGACAACGTCAGATCTGATGAAGGAATGAAACCTCCCAATGTTCAGGTTACCAACGATGACATTTCAATCGAGAATTCAAACCAAGACCAAAAAACAACGTTAGAGCAGTGTGATGGTGAAGTTGAAAGGAAGGAAGGAACAGAAAGCATAATTACAAGTGAATTGCACGATGGTTTGATTCCTGAGGATACTAATGTGGCTTCTGTAGTCCAGTCTAAACTCGAGTTTACAACTTCGTCAATTGATCAGTTTTCTAATATTCTGCTCCCACACACAAGCGACGAGATACCAGTGAGCACAGCAGTTAAGACGACTGATTCTTCACAGCAAACAGAGTTAGACATTGATTGGTACAAAGGAAAAGAACGAAAGAAACTAGTCGACCAAGAGCAACAAACTGACTGTGCTTTACTCAGTACATTTAACATTGAAACGTCTCTCAGTCTTGTACACATGCAAGACAAGGAGACCCTTACTGACCATCCTGCTTCCCGCCGTGCTCAATCCACCGATACCATTTCGTCCTATGGTGACAATCTATCTGACTCGTACGGAACCTCCCCTTGCAGTCCCCTATACGATACTGATTCCCAATACGATATTAATACCGAGGTATTCAATCGCCGGGAGTACGAAAGTCCTGCTGGAGTATTTGACATTTCAATGTCACCACATCATGACGACAGATACCTGAAGAAAGACAGCCCCTATCCAGAGAGAGATATCCAATACCCGGAAGAAAATACTCGACACCCGGAGACCCGGTATTTGGAAGAAGATACCTGGTATCCGGAAGATGTTACGCGATATGAGATTCCTTCCCCAGAGGGAAATTATGAATATGATGGCTTCTTCTATGCTCGTAAATATCAACGTATGCCTCGCGCTGACCTTGACTGCAATATTTCAAGTAATTCGAATATCATGCGTCAAAGATTCCCTACCCACCCCTGTCCACCTGTACCCTCACCAATTTACCCTGCAAATCCTAACCATATCCCTGCACCACCCCTGTTTCATCACAGATTTCCCCAACAGTATTTTCAAAGACTTCCCGGAAATACTTCAAATTTTTTACCCCATCAATATCATGGTTCCTTCAAGTTCTGAGAAATAATGGTAATTTGAACAAACGAGACGGGAAAGTGAACAATATATCGTGTGGTTTGGTTGTGTGGCATTATTCGGTTTTGTTGACAAAGTGTGGTCCTTTTTGAGAGTACACTTTTTGAACTGTTATGCAAATGTTAATATTTGGCTAACTTGTGTATTGTGTTGGTGAAAAAGGCGATATTGCTATTCTGTTATGTTTTATGTGGTGTTCTTGCCATTTGGGTCACAAATATTTTTCTTTTCTCCTTAGTTAGAGTTTAGATTAATTTCAAAGTTTGCAGACAGTCATGGATGAGAATATTAGTTCTCTTTTAAAATGACTGTACCTTTCTATTCCTTATAAATTTGCAAACCAGTATGCAAGCATAAGGTGTCCTTTTGAAATATGTGTTATTGCAAAATAGCATTCTTTTCACTTTGAATTGTGGTCTATTTTTTTCAAATTTTGCTTGGTATATTTCGGTTTTGTCACTGACATGGGATGTTCTTTCCTTCTTGCATTTTATTTCTATCCTTCCTTTCTGTTTTCCTTTATTTCATCCTTTCTTTACTGGTATAGGAGGTGTTATTTTGGTTTGAAATGTTTTGTTGTGATATTGTAAGAGAACAATTGTCGTCAAATACTGTAAGGTCATAGAATATTATTAAATCAAAGCAAACATGTTTGAAATAATAAAACATTTACAAAATACAGTGTCGACAGTGTTTCTTTTAATTAAACTCTGTATCTTACTTGCTATTGTCATTTAACTAGCCTCATCCTGGTCAGTTTGAAACCTTTAAATGCCTGTGTATACAAACAATTTCACATGAGAATAAGACAATGACCTGTCAATGTTTAAAATCTGGTATAATTACAAACACGAATTTAAATCTTATATATATGCAATAAATTAGAATTACAGTAGTATATAACAAATCACATCTTAAAGGAATTGTTTATGTTAAGGACTCATTGTGTCCAGAAAAGTAGTAAATTACATACTATTTTTAAAGAGGAGATTTTTTTGTATGTTACGTAACATGCGCTCAAAACTAATGCGTATAATATACCACTTGAGGTTATGACTAAATTCAAAATTTTTATTTTTCAATACGTTTCTCAATCGGCAAACAAACTTAAAAAGTTTGTTCAGTGCTTTATCTGTAAAATAATGCTAAAATGAAAAGATTTTAGATGGTACGCCAAAGAGAAAATGCTGTCTGAAGTTCAGTAAGTTTTGCTTATATGGCTGTAAACATGGCGTCAATTTTAAAAGCATCATTGATAATTATATTTTAATTGACAATTTTTGACTATTATTTTATGTTTCTCAACCGGCAGATGCATTTAAAAATGTTGCTAACTGTATAAACTAGAGAATAAAGCTAAAACAAAGTAAAAAATATTTTAGGTTTTGAACACTTTTCATTGCAAATACGTGACATTGAAAAAATTGCCTCTTAATAAACCCATTGTTGGCCAAAAACTTCTAAACAGCCCATAAATCAGAAATATTGCTTATATTGCACTTTTCGTCAAATACAGGCCAAGGGATAAGTTGGTTACCGATGCGTACACCATCATCCCAGCCAAAATCCACTTTATCTCCATCAAATACAGGAATGCCTCCCTGTAAGCCATAAGCTTGGGGGAAAGCTAATTCTAACATGTTGTTTCTGGTGTTTATCACAAATTGAAAAAGATGAACTGTGAGAATGGTTAGTTGCATTACTAATTCTGGTGTATCAGGACCAGCGGTGAAGGAACTGGAATCCAATAACCGGGATGAACCGGAAAGCTTTCCCAATTCACCGGGTCATTGTCTCTGTCAGGTATTGGGACTGCCGAGATTTCGTGGCTCCCGTCTTGCCGGTTAAAATACAACCACCCGTTTTGGACATTAATCTGAACGAAATTACAATGAACTGTAGTGTTGCGTAGGTAATGGAGTCTGTTGAAATACTTCGCCTCGTCAAGCTGGTCTGGTTGTGGTTGTACTGGCTGTCCATCACCACCAATCTTCGTTATTATCTGGCAGCCTAGGATAATTTCTTTGAAAGGATTGTACTTTTGTTGAGTGACCTCGTCCAACGGACCAAATCCATCTTGTGGAAGACAAGTTAAAACGGTTGTGAATTCACGCCATACAAACTCCCTTCTTTTTGAACTGCAACTGTCTTCCTGCGCTGCAACATCAGATCTCTTGAGGTTTTTATGCCGACGAAATGAAACATTTCTTGCTGCTGAATCGTGGATAGGGTTGCCGTTGTTCTTGAAGTGGCAGTAACAGAGATAACACAAGAAGTCTAACGCTGAGTATAGGTCTGTTGCAAAATGTCGCAATCTTTGCGGCACCTGTTCATACAAGCGTTCGACAAAAGTCTCAACTGCGGCATTTTGGTTCAACAAGATGTTCAACTTATATTGTTCCCTTTCAAATGCGATATTTCGCAACTTGCACTTTTGGATCAGGTTGTCTATAGCTTTAACTTGATCTTTCTCCCACTGTGTTAAGTTCACAGCCATGGCTTCGTGAAGAGATGGATATATAAAGTATAAAACACTGAGCTTTGTCAAAGAGACGCTGTTGCCGAGTGATGCTGTTTCAATCGGCTCAAACCTCTACCTGATTTGCATTTTAATTTTAAAATGTTTTCTTGTTGTTGGCGTCGTTGAGGCTGTCGCTTTGCCCGCGCGGGACGAGCGACATATGTCACTTATTGGTCGCGCGTGCGCGCTGTACTACTGAAGTAGCTAGGAGTTTGTTGTTATCAACTTGTTACGTGCAGACGATATCAAACTTCTTGGAACAACTTGTTGCGAGTCTGTTGGCCCCATCCACCATCCACTTTGCCAAGATGATTGCAACTTTACGTGAGAATAGATAAAGGCATTATCTGTTCCTGTCATTATTATTTGCAAACGTCGGTATCCTTGTTAATCCAGTTTCTCCTATAGCTCAGTGGCGGGAGCCTGCAGTGGCAAACCGCTGATACGGAGTAAACAAAGTTTATTGGATATGTATTTGTAAAAATATATTGTCGTTGTTTTTCCTTTATATATTCTTGTTGGATATCGAGTATTTTAGCATGAAAAGACATAGGTCTCCAGATAAATAAAACAGTGAGAAAATGGGCTCTATGTTTGCGGAGGAAGATTATATAATGGTACGATGCAGCGTGGAAATATTACTAAACAATGGCTGTTTGGCTGCCAGGAAATACCTCGTTGATAAAAGGTTCTGTATTCCATCTTAATAGTTGAAAATTTATATTATGAGTAAAAATATGTACAATAAACCATTTCTACTTTGTTACAAAGTTTAAAATTTAAATACAAAGTTTGAGATGTTTGCATTTGAATGTTTTGTGATACTCTAATGTTTGTATTAATACTGTTTTTCAGAAACAAAAGTTCTTTGCTCAATTCTGCATCAAGCTTCGTTGAGTTTCTGGTAAGCTTGGGTATTTTAAAATAGATTGCTTATTAACAGTTTTATGCAATTCTTTAATTAGCCAGTTAATTGATCAGTTTCACAGATTGATGGTTATTATTGATTATTATTGTTCCAATTTTCTCAACTAATTAATTAAATAGTTGATGTATAATTCCTTTGTTAATTGATTAATAATTAGATTAATTAACTTATTAATTGATAGATTATTTAGTTGGTTATTAAGAAAGTGGCTGATTGCTTGATTAGATTGATTGATTAATGATTTCAGAGCTCGTTATTGACATTAGATGAAACTCATATTGACGAAGCAATCAGCTGTCTGAAGGAAACTCAGAGATATTGTATCACACAGAGGAATATTTTAAAACAAGAGAAATGCAGTGCTGATGATCTGAGGTTGTTAATGAATGAGATTTTCTCCACCGATGCTGAGCTATACATGGCAATATTGAGTATCTTGAAACAAGGTAGGTTTGAAACAAGGTATGGACAACTTGTCTCAACATCTTGTGTATGTCATACATTACTGAGTTTCAGTAAGTGTTAGCAAGCTAACAGATGGTGTTGAATGTAAGAAATTTTGACATAGGAACAAGAAAATTAATTTCTGAATTGTATTTCTTGCCTAATATTTTACATGAAAATATTTTTCAACATGCTTCTGGAAAGTATGTCTGATGATCATTGCCAATAGAGACTCATTTTCATATTTGAGACCTTGAGTTTCATTATTATCACATACCCAAAACCTAGGCTCTTAATATTGCATTTGCGTAAATATCAGGGTTTTGCATCTAATTTGATAGAGCAAATGATTGAAGCAGTTATTTGTAGATGGAAATATGTTGTGAAACTTATATACATTTAATTTTTTGTACGTACTGCAGGTTTGAAAGACTATGTGAAAGGCGCTTTCTTAATACGAAAATCTTGGAAACAGTACAAAAGAAATTATGATAAAATCTTAAAGATTGGAGGCCCTTTTCTAAATCTTAATGGCAACTCAGAATATCAACTTTGTCATCTCCATGAAAATAATCCTGAGGTGTTGTCAAATGTAGAACAAGAGACTGTAAATTCTGACGTCTCATCATGTAGTTGTTACAATGTTGAAACAAAGACAGTTAGTTCTCATGCTTTACATGAAGTACAAGCAGCTATTGCATTTGGTTATGGTTTGTTTAACCTTGTCGTGTCATTGACCCCTCCTAAAGTGCTACAACTTGTGCAGTTTTTTGGTTTCCATGGCAACCAAGAACTGGGTCTGAGTTGTTTGAAGTATGTCTGTGCCAGTCAGAATGTCAAGGCTGAACTGTCAAGGTAATTATTGGTTTCGCTAAATAAATTAGTAATTGATTGATTAGTTAATTATTGATTGATTGATTGTTTAATAATTAATTAATGATTGATTGGTTAATGATTATTGTTTATTAATTGATTGATTAATTGATTAATTAATTAATGCTTCATTAATGATTGATGATTAATTGATTGATTGATTAATGTTGATTGGTTAATGTTGATTAATTAATGATTAATTGATTGATTAATGATAAATTGCTGGTTGATTAATTAATGATTGATCACTCACTGATGATTTATTGATGATTGTTTAATGATTGATTATTGATCAATTAATGATTGATTATATAGACTTGGTCTCCTATGGTATCATGCTATTATCAGACCAATGTATGCCTTTGATGATAATGACGTTGAATGTGGTAATTAAATTATATTTGGTTCTAATTATTTTCTAATTGAGTGATTTAATATCTGATTGACATTTGAGACTATAAGGAAATAGCCATAAATATAATATACATTGTGTGAAAATGTTTGATCTAGGTTTAGAAGAAGCTTCACAATTATTGCAAGGTCTTCAAGAGAATTTATTATTGTCTCCAGTTGCTCTTTACTTTGAAGGTTTATTATTCCGTTGTAAGGTGAGCAAACTTCCTGACTTGACAATGCATGTGGGTGAAAAAAGTATGGTCATATTTCTTACTTCATTTTCAATTGATTCCAGGGTAATTTCAGTGATGCAACAAGATCATTAAACCTGGCTTTAGAAAAACCTCTGGCTTATAAAGAGATGATCATGTTTTGTGATTATGAAATAGGTTGCTATCATTTCTAACTTAGTTCAGTGTACAGTAATTATTTTTTAAAAATTTCAACCAGATTTTCTTTATTTAATTCATTCCATATCCAAATTATTAATTTGCATATTTTGTTAACTTTCCAGGATGGTGTCATTTGCTAGAGATGCAGTGGGATCTTGCTATTCAGGCATTTATAAAGTATTTTATTTTGTGCTTGTAAAATAATTATCTTAGATTAAAATTTAGAATAAATGATTTGAACTTGTGCCTTTCTAAATATAATTTCTATTTTATGAAATTTAGAGTAAAAGATGTGACTAGATGGTCACAATGTTTCTATGTTTATTTAATTGGTGGTATGTAAATGTAAATTTATTTCAAGAAATTGTCAATTGTTTGCAATGAAACTGTCTGTAGCAATGTGATATCATTGTATATTCCAGTTCTTCATGGTGTCCAAGGCAATACAAACGAAGCGGTAATCTACTTCAGATACGTCCCTTCACTTGTCAAACGAAAAACGCCTCTAGCTGTGTTTTTGATTAGAAAGGTTTGAACTTTTTTAGATTATACTAATTGCTGTTCAAATTTAACTATTTGAATGAAATTAGTACATTCGAATCTCTAATTAACAGACGCCAGTGGGGAATGCTTTAAATGTTCGTTAACCATAGAGATGTCTGTTTTTGAGAGAGTTTTAGAAATTCTCAACTATTCTAACCAATTTTCATTGTGTATTCTAGGCCACGTGTTGTGTTCAAGCACCGCCAAATGATGCAGAAAGTTTAGTTTTGTTGTTGGAAATTATTTATTTATGGGAATGTCTTCCTACGTGTAGTTCGGTCACCTTGTCGTGCTTGCTCCAAGGTAAGACACAATGTCGAAATTGGCCCAAGTTCCAATTCCTCTATTTAGAACTGTTTCCAATTTGCAGGCCTGGAGAAGACGGTGAAAGATGATTTTGTTGCGTTGAAACTATTTCTAACTGCGTATGTCTTACATCGTCTTGGAAGATTGACTCAAGCTATTGAGGTATAAGATCCAACGTACTGTCATAAGCTTTCACATATACGTAAGACAAACGGCATACTGAGTAGTTGTAAAGAGCTTCACTGGTGTTTTCGTTAGAGTTCCAATTCTAACATCTGCGACACTTCCAATTATTTGACAAAATTTCGTAATATCGCAATTTTAGAAAAACATTCCCCTTACCCCCACCATTCAATGTTTATTGCATTTCCCAGAATAGGGTTAAAGCAATTGTACTACGTCCAACGTTTTTTTGGGGGGAGGAGGTGGGGGGAATGAGTAAATTATTCCGGTCTAGTACAGTAATAGTAAAAAAAGTCACTGTTGCATTATTGTAGTACCTTTCAATTCATGTCTGAATTGTGGGCAGAGACAGTCTGCTATAGAAATGCTGTACCGAGCTGGAGGCCAGTTCTCCGGTTATCTATTACTGGCAAGTTTTGCATACTAACTTTTACAGTATATGAACATTTTTTTGTAGTGTTATAAAGAAGCAATGACTGCCGGTGAAAATATTGTTGGCGATAAACATGTCTTACCATTTGCTGCTTATGAATTGGGAATAATATCTGCGAAGATCTCACAGGTACGAGCCACTGATCTATGAACTTGCAATGTTAACAAATTGCGATGTTGGTAAATAAATTGTTTATTTTTCTACCTCTAGTTTGACAAAGGACAAGAATTTCTCAGGAAAGCGAAGGTAACGTATTATATGCTATTTGAAATTGTGTTATAGGTATTCGGAAAACCCAAGTAATTTGTGGTTGTCTCTAATTTCATTACGAATATGGATTAGGACGCAAAGCCGAACACGTTCACGAGTTTTATGCGAATGGAGCAAATTAGAATGCGCTCCAAACGTGAATTAGAACGCACTGAAGAACGCGCTCTACATGCGTTCTTCGTGTGTATTGAATAAAGTTACGTCGTAGCTCAATTAGAATTTTTTCACTACTGCTAATAAAGTAGAATGAAGTGTTTTTGTGTTGTTCATATTAAAGATGTTCAAATGCGATTCTTTTGTTGATGTATGTGATTTTCTTCTCCAGGAAACATGCAGTGGTTATGATTTTGAAAATAGACTGAAACTAAAGATTGACATCGCGATGAAAAAAATGGAAGAGCGAGCTAAGAAAGAACTGGTGACGAGTGACAGCTCAGGGTAACTTCAGCATGTGATACTTGATGTAAGTCAGTGTGCTGGTATGGTATCACGTACGAGATCCTGGACATAATGACGTCAGTACAGAGTACCAACATGTGAGGCAATACTTGATGTAAGTTATCATGGACATGATAGGAGTATAAACTGACAAGCAAACAAGATACTGTATGGTAGCTGAGTGCACACAAGACAATCTGGTAAAGATACGAGGCTGGCCATCCATTCAATCACTTACAACCACTTGACTAAATTCAATTGCCTTTCTCACGCCGCCATTTTTGGGTGGCATTTCAGCCGAAGTCTGCGAGATAAGTCCACATGACAGCGACTTTTTATAATTTTTTGGACGAATGATGGTAAATTTGCTTTGTAAATGGTTTATTTTGAAATATTGCTTTTCACATTGTTTTAATTGTCTGCATTGGTTAACGAGAATTGGATGCTACCCAAAAATGGCGGATATTCGTGATCGTGAGAAAGGCTAATTGGATCTCGTTGATTGATTGTGAACTTCCAAACTTCAAACTAGCCCTCTCACAAGCTCTCATATTGCTTCCACCCATATTTGGAAATTATCATTTGGCAGAAATATCTAGATATTAACTGCAAGAAAATACAAGGTGGTACAAATGTATTTAAAACTTCTACATACATCATACATATTTTCTATTTATACTATGTGCATACCGTAACAATAATTAATTACATATCCACTTCATAATTCATCATGAAAATACAGTTTGACAAATTTATGCAATGAATCTAAAGTTCTGTCGTCATTGTAGTAATATCTATAGCCTTCTTTAAACAGTATCAAAGTTGGGTACTGAATTATCTAGCAAGAGAAACAATTACAGATAAGTAATGATTACTCAAACGTGGAGGTAGTATTCTACAATAAGCTGTCGTGGTTTGTGTCTGAACTACCTGAAAAAGATATCTCAAACGTGGTGGTTTAGTGTAGGTAGTATTCTACTATAGCTGTCGTGGTTTGTGTCTGAACTACCTGAAAAAGATATCTCAAACGTGGTGGTCCAGTGTAGGTAGTATTCTACAATAAGCTGCCATGGTTTGTGTCTGAACTACCTGAAAAAGATAACTCAAACGTTGTGGTCCAATGTAGGTAGTATTCTACAATAAGCTGTCGTGATTTGTGTCTGAACTATCTGAAAAAGATATCTCAAACGTTGTGGTCCAGTGTAGGTAGTATTCTACAATAAGCTGTCGTGGTTTGTGTCTGAATTACCTGAAAAAGATATCTCAAACGTGGTGGTCCAGTGTAGGTAGTATTCTACAATAAGCTGTCATGGTTTATGTCTGAACTACCTGAAAAAGATATCTCAAACGTGGTGGTCCAGTGTAGGTAGTATTCTACAATAAGCTGTCATGGTTTATGTCTGAACTACCTGAAAAAGATATCTCAAACGTAGTGGTTTAGTGTAGGTAGTATTAATACAATAAGCTGCCGTGGTTCGTATCTGAACTAGCTGAAATGATTCATGTATTTTACTACAGAAAAGATATGCGATAGTTGTCATAAAAATGCAAAATGTCATGGTGGTCACTGCGTATGTAATGCTGGTCATATCGGGAATGGACTGACCTGTAAAGCTGTTTGTAAGTGATTGCTTAATTTATGATTAGCTATATCAATGTTTCTTCGGACAAATACAGTCGAGTACATCAACACCCCTATATAGATATTGATTTATCTGTTATTATCTATGATTAAATTAATCGATGCTTCATCTAATGTTTTATTTTTCCATTTCAGATAGGACTGGTCCGTGTTCCCTTAATCCTTGTAGAAACAATGGCGTTTGTGTGAACCTCGATGAAAAAACATACGACTGTCGATGTTCACCGAAATATACTGGACCGAACTGTGAAAGTGGGTGTAGCAAATTTTTTCTCATACAACTTCAACAGTTTTTGCTGGGTGGATTTCTAATGCGATTCTTGTCTTCTAATGGATATGAACGAGTGGTTGAGAACCGTTCACAATCATCAGAAGAATAAAGCCCTCACGGACCTTAATTTTTATTTTATTTCTTTCTAGCTCGGCTAAGATGTGTCCCAAACCCATGTAAACATGGTGGGGTTTGTTTTGAAAGTCGCCAGACATTTCGATGTGTTTGTCGAAAAATGTTTACTGGAAAAGACTGTTCAAAACGTAAGTACTGTTTTAGACATACATTTTCTTGAATTTGGTTCCCGTGGTCAACACATGTACAAACAAGCAAATATGAATGTACTTATTTTCAGGTGTGGTTATTCATGATAAATGTACGCCTAACCCATGTAAATATAATGGTGTATGTAGGACTTCCGAAGATGGTAAACGCGCATTTTGTAAATGTCCCACGTACAAGTTCAAGGCTCCATTCTGTGGTGAGTACTCTGAAATTCAGAGTGTCCATATCTCTCGAGTATCAAGTATAGTTTATCATTCATTCATGCTCTGTTTTCGTAGATTGTGACTGTCCCAAGGCTAACCGTATACGACAAAAACACAGCACCAACTCATTTTGTGATAAGAAAGGAGAGTGCATATGTCCACGCAGTCGAATGTATTTAACACCCTGGGGATGTGTGCCTTCAATGTTAAGTACGTAAGTTTTCTTCTTTTTTTACCTGAATGCCTGATGCTCCGAGTACTCCAGTTTCCTCCCACAGGGAATGTTGACAGGGTGGGTTGGGATTAGCTCCAAACTGACTCTTCCACCGTAGCTGTACTCCGTGATCAGACACAAGTCATAAGGTGGCTGCCAGAGGCGTCCTTAGAAAGCCTTCGACTCGATCAGGTTGAGCTGCGTCTTTCGCAATTCAGCTTACCTCTCAGCTGCAAGTAAGGATGATTAGCACACTCCCAATATACCTTTCCCCTTATAACCAAAATTTTGATCTAGGCAAGTCTAGACGAAAAGTTGTAAAATGAGGAAAATAGAGCCTTGCGAAGTTTGCAATTTTCAGTCATTTTGCATTACAAACGGGAAATTGCAGCCCCAACACCCGAATCGGATGTCAATTTCCCGTTTGTAATACAAAATGACTGAAAAACGGCAAACTTCGCAAGGCTATATTATCCGCATTTTACAAGATTTCGCAACAAAACTTTGGAATATTACTAATTTTGTGATGCTCTTTCAAGCTGTGATGAAATTTTTGTCTAGATCGAAATTTTAGTTATAAGGGGAAAGGTCCATTACTTACTCAATAACTACAGCTTGTATGTCATCATTTCTTTGTCAACGATATTCCGCCATCGTCCATAATTAGATGATAATTTTGGTATTGTCAGATGAAAACATATCATTGTCAGATGAAAACATATTTATCACCTGCTTTCCAAAATTCATTTTCAGTGGACAACCCGTGTAGTGCCAAGCCCTGCAGAAACAACGCGACATGCTTCAACGTGAGCGTTTCACTGCTGACACAAAATGATCGCAGTTACGGCTGCCGTTGTGCAATTGGTTTCACAGGCTCTAAGTGTGAGATAAGTAAGTTCTATACTGCTTGGCAATTTTGGTAGTGGACGGACTCGGTATAAGTGTGATGAAGAAAGAGTCATCCTTTATTGATTCAGTGCTGCTACAGGAGAAAACCTAATTAGGCCACATAAAAAAAATTTACTTGTTTAGCGTCCACCCATTTTAATTTTTCTAGGTCGGGCGGGCGGGGTTTTTTTTTCGTAAAATGCAACACAAAATTCTTCTAAATGCAGGAAATCCAGATATTACTACAGTCAAAACTCACTTTAATTCTTTCAAAATCCGTTCATGTTTTTTAATACCGTTCATGTTTTTAGTAAAACAGAAAATTACCGTTTGGCGGTCACGCGCGAACACTTCAGCTGCGAACAGGCATATTCTGGGAAGGAAACTTTGTGTAAACGTATTACATAGCTCCCAGAAGAATAAAATCACCATTTTTTCAAGTAAAACGGTCTTTTTTATAGAGAGTTTTTGCACTAAACTCGGACAAATTAAAAAAAAAATAAAAAAATTGGAGGTCGGGGACTTTTATCAGGTCGGGCGGGGACGCTAAACAAGTAATTTTTTATGTGGCCTTAGTTAAACTAACTTTATACTCTGGATGGCTCTATCAGTTCTAAACGTTCTCCCTAGAGGTCCAGTAAGAGTTATCTCTAATTGTTCCAGTGTTACCACAGGAGTGAACCTAAATTAAACTAACTTTATTTATACTGGATAGCTCTAATAGTTTTAAAATGTTCCCACTAGACGTTAAGTAAGGATCATCTCTTATTGATATACAACGGTAACTCCGAATAAAGTAAGCATTCTGATTCAACGTTTCGACTTTATTTAGTCATCATCAGGAATGATGATCAAAAACTAAATAAAACTAAATAAAGTCGAAACGTTGAATCAAAATGCTTACTTTATTCGGAGTTACCGTTGTATTGTCCAGGTGATCTCGTGTTCGTATTTTAGCCAATCAGCGCTCAGAAAGGGTTGTCCGAATAGAAATCCATTTTGATGTATTCAGTCAATTATATCTTTCATTATTCTTTATGAAACTAGTTGAAATTTTGTAATTATGTTTGGTTATGAGAACTATAGCTCTGACAAAAATATGGAATCGAAATAAAGTATATTACAGGAGATATTCAGTTGTTTTAATCATAAAATGGATTTCTATTTGACAACTAGTGCCAGTACTTTTCCGCGTATCAAGATCATCTGGGTATTTTATGAAAATACTCAGTGGTTCCCGCAATTATGAGACCTAAACTAAGCTAACTTTATTTATACTGGATAGCTCTAATAGTTCTAATTGAACTGTACTCCATAGAGGTCCAGTAAGAGTCATCCTTTACTGATTCAGTGGTACTGCAGCAACAAACGTAAACTAAATTTACTTTGTTAATATTAGATGACTCTATCAGTTCTAAAGTGTTCTCCCTAGAGGTCCAGTAAGGGTTATTCCTTATTTGTCGAATATTATTCCAGGAGGAAACTGGAATACTTCAATTCATCTTTAAATTCTTCACGAATTGTTCATTCGAATTTTTAGAACTCCCTGATCCATGCTTACGCAACCCATGTAGAAATGGGGGTGTATGTAAACCATCGAAAGGTGTCGCTGTTTGTCATTGCAAATCTGGATACGTACGGCCTTACTGCCTTAGACCTCGTAAGTAAACCTCTGATCTCTGATCTCTGAATTTACTCTATTTATACAGGACGATTTTTACTGACCAGGAATTAAGCTAAACGCTGGAGTGTAACGGTTACCCCTTCAAATGTGAAATGGAGGAAATGTTCCATGCACCCCACACCGCTGCGCATGCTCGCCAAGTGACTGAGATTAACTTAAATAGAAAACACTTTAGTGGTCTAAGAAATATTTTAAAATAAACCTTCTCCAAGACGAGAAAATCAAAGCTAAAGTTTATGTAAATGAACATGATTTTTTTATCACATATAAAGCCACCGACACGGTCACAGAATAAGGTACACAGAAGGTCGACTCGTGTAACCGCTGCCACGCCATGATTCATTATCAAAATGCTGACGCTATGGTCCTAGCCAGTGCGCGTTTGAGAGGCATTCCCCCCTGGACGTCCACCATTTTGAATCTTATCAGGGGGTGAATGCCTCTCAAACGCGCACTGGCTAGGACCATGGCGTCAGCATTTGATGACGAATCACGAGTTACGCCAAAGTCATAGGAAAATCATAGGAAAAACGAAGAAGTCGGCCTTCTGTGTACCTTATTCTGTGACACGGTAGTGATTTCCTTTGTCTTTTCATCATGATTTATGGATTTTCCATCACAATTTATGAATTTCCACATCAGTGGAAAGATCAATGAAAATGAAATAAATGAATACTAGAGAAAGAAATAAGAAAATTGGAAACAACCAAGTCTCTGTTTTGAACATTTTACTGTCTATATATTATTTGTCTTTATTTGTTTCTGATTTACTGTTGTGTCTGCGAACACCGCGGAAAAACGTCTGCGCATGCGTCCACCTTACCTGTAATAGTATTGCGAACTTGATGAGAAGCTGTTCCGAACGTTTCCGAAAGCTCAAAATGGCGGTAAAAAGGAGTGACTTCATTGTGTGTCTTATACAGCCAGATTTCGAGCGTAAAAACAAACATGTCATTCTAAAAACTAGAAATAAATACAGCCAGAAGGTTCAAGAAATTGTATTGTACAAGAACGTGGACTAAAGGTGATTGTTGACAAATTTATCGTCCGAAACATTTTGTTTAGCAACTAAGCAACGACAATTTCCGAATTTTCGTTTCGATACATTTCTTTAAAAGAAACTATGTCGCCAAATATAAAAAATTTTCGTGTTCACAATAATTAAACTTTAGGATTTATTCTACAATTTGAGTGGGTTAAAAAGCTTAACTTTTCGAGAGTTTTCTTAACTTTTTAGTTTGAATTTTTGTTTTGAATAATTCTGCAAAAATTTTCGAAGTCGTGTCCGTTAAAATCAACAATTTTTTACATGAATTATATTTCATTTCATACTTTAAATGCCAGGACGCTTTCAATTAATGTCTAGTCTACCCATTTGCTATATTTTCTCGTTTGTTTTACTAATTTTTGACCAATTAATAAGCATGTTTTTGTTTTAGAAATTGATATTCAAATTCCCCGCCATATTTTCATAATTTGGTGCATGCGCAGACGTTTTTCCGCGGTGTTGTGTCTGCGTGGGTTGTTAATGAAAATTTTGAAACAACGTTTCGAACCGTGTTTAGTGATTCCTCGTTATTTTTTGCACATATTGTTCTCATGTAGGAGTGGTTCAACATTGTTTTCTCTCTGTCTCACAGCTCCTGGTGTAAGCAAGTGTTACCCTAATCCATGTTTGTATGCTGGTGAATGTGTCGAAAAAGGTGGAGGTTATCACTGCAAGTGCAAGAAACATTTTACTGGAACTCATTGTCAAAGTATGACTTTCTTACAGTTAAAGTATAAATAAAGTTTGTTGCTATTCAGCAAAACCACAGACACCCCAGATTATATAGTTGTGATAACTTTACATTTTTAGCCCGCATAGCATTGGGTCGCCCGCGCCGGCGCGCCTGCTTTTGGGGTACTATTAAAATTATTAAAACAAACATTGTTATTTTACCCAGTTTTCTTTTCCTTTCAGTTCTAATGGATGATTGCAAAGACTGTAACTCGAAATTCGCTCATTGTTTTCGTGGAAAATGTGTTTGTAAACCTGGCTACGTTGGAGATGGAAAAACCTGCGTTCCTGCTTTGTCTGGTAAGTGTTCTGCATGTGCTGGTCAGTGATCTCTATATAATATCTGGAGCGGGAACTCGAGATCTCAGGCCCAGTCCTTTCTTTGTTAGGTTGAAGGTTGAGAATTTTAGATTTGCATGTTATTGTTTACAGTAGTATAGTCAGGGAGGGGAGGGGGCACATATCAAATGTGAACACGAGTGCCACTGACCTAGGGGGTTCGGAGGCATGGTGTCCTAGAAAAATTTGAAATTTCTATTGTCTTTTGAACAACATGCCTTGCTTTCTATGTCTTAATCGTATATAGTTAAAACGTACTTTAAATTATGTCTCATTTTAACAGATGTAAAGGTTTCAAGTACTCCTATCATAAATGTAGTCAAACGAACGAAAGTATTGTTGATGAAATCGAAAACAAACTTAGATAATCCTAGTTGTTATTAATTAACCCATAACCAAATATTAAATAAATGTACGTAAAAATAGGTTTCTTGGTCTTCTTGTAATCTTAAATTGAACTGAACAAGTCAAATGTATATTCAATCATATATACATATCAAAGAAACAGCAGGCAAATGTACATTTCCACGCTGTGATTTATCGGGCCAATTTGTGATGCACTTTTTGATCTTGAAACAAATATAAGCTGTATAAGTTTTATTTTAAAACAAATAATTTACAAATAAAATACAAATAATTTACGTAATTGATTGCAATTTACATAGTTGATTTAGTATGACGTTAGTAATAAAATATTAAAAAGTTATGTTAATTAAATCCTAAAATACTGCAACATAC
>CACRXK020006276.1:0-25640 GCA_902702795.2 Paramuricea clavata | reverse complement strand
TTAATTCCACCCGAGAGGAGAAAGGGTTAAGTAGGATAAGTAAGGAGTTAAAGTAACTGTGGTCGAGATGGCCTAGTGGTAAGGGCAATGTGCTGCATGTGGGGGTGGTTTGAGAAGAATCCAGTTAAAGTGCAAGCGTGGTGGTCTAGTGGTAAGGAGAAAGTGTTGCAAGTGTGTGAAGCCAGGTTCGATTCCTGCTTGTGCCAAGCAGGTTCGAGTCGCGGTTGTGCCAAGAGCATTTTAGCGTCGGGCGTCCTCCTTAGTTAATTCCACCCGAGAGGAGAAAGGGTTAAGTAGAATAAGTAAGGAGTTAAAGTAACTGTGGTCGAGATGGCCTAGTGGTAAGGGCAACGTGCTGCATGTGTGGGAGGGCAGGTTCGAGTCGCGGTTGTGCCAAGAGCATTTTAGCGTCGGGCGTCCTCCTTAGTTAATTCCACCCGAGAGGAGAAAGGGTTAAGTAGGATAAGTAAGGAGTTAAAGTAACTGTGGTCGAGATGGCCTAGTGGTAAGGGCAACGTGCTGCATGTGGGGGAGGGCAGGTTCGAGTCGCGGTTGTGCCAAGAGCATTTTAGCGTCGGGCGTCCTCCTTAGTTAATTCCACCCGAGAGGAGAAAAGGTTAAGTAGGATAAGTAAGGAGTTAAAGTAACTGTGGTCGAGATGGCCTAGTGGTAAGGGCAACGTGCTGAATGTGGGAGAGGGCAGGTTCGAGTCGCGGTTGTGCCAAGAGCATTTTAGCGTCGGGCGTCCTCGTTAATTATTCCACCCTAGAGAAGAAAGAGTTAAGTAAAATAAAAAAAGAAGGTAAAGCAAGTGCAGCCGAGATGGTCTAGTGGTAAAGACGGAAGTATTGCCAGTGCGTGAAGCCAGGTTCGATTCCTGGTTGTGTCACAAAGCATTTTGGGCCTCGACAAGGGTATAATTAATTATAAGGTCGATGGGAAAATGCTTAAGTACAATAAAAACATAACTATTTCACCAATAGGCCTCATGGCCTAGAGGTACCTGCAAGTAGGCGATCGACTGGTGCGGATCGTGGCGGAGAAATAGCAGACGCCTTTCTGCGGCGCCGAATTTCCAGAGGTTAACACTGAGGAAGTGCTAACAAGATCAGAAAAAAACACTAAACCATACTATTCCTCCCACCAACCAATACATTTTTTAAAAATAGAAAAACCAATGTCTTGGGTTACCTGTGCCGAGGACACAGGTAGCCCAAGACACGACACAGGTAACCCAAGACGTTTAATTTTCTATTTTTTTAAAAAATAAGTGAGGACGTGGTGACTGAGGACGTGGTCCTCAATTGAAAGATGGAAAACTAAACGTCTTGGGCTACCTGTGCCGTGTCTTGGGCTACCTGTGGCGAGGGCACAGGTAACCCAAGACGTTTAATTTTCTATTTTTTTTAACTGAGGGCCACGTCCTCACTTATTTCCCTCGAAAAAAAACAACTTAATGCTCTAGACACAACCGCGACTCGAACCTGCCATCTCGCACATGCAACACTTCGCCCTTACCACTAGGCCATCACGACCACACTTACTTGAACGCCTTACTTATTCTACTTAACCCTTTCTCCTCTCGGGTGGAATTAACTAAGGAGAACGCCCGACGCTAAAATGCTCTTGGCACAAGCGCGACTCGAACCTGTGCACCCCCACATGCGACACTTCGTCCTTACCACTAGGCCATCACGACCACACTTACTTGAACTCCTTACTTATTCTACTTAACCCTTTCTCCTCTCGGGTGGAATTAACTAAGGAGAACGCCCGACGCTAAAATGCTCTTGGCACAAGCGCGACTCGAACCTGTGCACCCCCACATGCGACACTTCGTCCTTACCACTAGGCCATCACGACCACACTTACTTTAACTCCTTACTTATTCTACTTAACCCTTTCTCCTCTCGGGTGGAATTAACTAAGGAGAACGCCCGACGCTAAAATGCTCTTGGCACAAGCGCGACTCGAACCTGTGCACCCCCCTGTGCGACACTTCGTCCTTACCGCTCACACCTGTGCGACACTTCGTCCTTACCGCTAGGCCATCACACCTGTGCACACACCTGTGCGACACTTCGTCCTTACCGCTAGGCCATCACGACCACACTTACTTTAACTCCTTACTTATTCTACTTAACCCTTTCTCCTCTCGGGTGGAATTAACTAAGGAGAACGCCCGACACTAAAATGCCCTTGGCACAACCGCGACTTGAACCTGCCCTCCCCCAAATGCAGCACGTTGCCTTACCACTAGGCCATCTCGATCACAGTTACTTTAAATCCTTACTTATTCTACTTAACCCTTTCTCCTCTCGGGTGGAATTAACTAAGGAGAACGCCCGACGCTAAAATGCTCTTGGCACAAGCGCGACTCGAACCTGCGCACCCCCACATGCGACACTTCGTCCTTACCACTAGGCCATCACGACCACACTTACTTTAACTCCTTACTGATTCTACTTAACCCTTTCTCCTCTCGGGTGGAATTAACTAAGGAGAACGCCCGACGCTAAAATGCCCTTGGCACAACCGCGACTTGAACCTGCCCTCCCCCAAATGCAGCACGTTGCCCGTTCCACTAGGCCATCTCGATCACAGTTACTTTAACTCCGTACTTATTCTACTTAACCCTTTCTCCTCTCGGGTGGAATTAATTAACGAGGACGCCCGACGCTAAAATACTCTTGGCACAAGCGCGACTCGAACCTGCCCTCTCGCACTTGCAACACCAGAACACTACCACTATACTATTAGATCTATTCATTGTTTGCAACTATACTAATATGTACATAATCTAACATCACCAAATTTTTGGGAAAAAAATTAAAAGCCTTGAGCCTTTACTTTTTGGCACGCAAATAATGATGAAACATCAAAGTCTTCAAGATTTTTTTAAAATTTCGTTATAAAAATATATGAATTATTAAGGTTTTTCCTTCCAAAAGTCGCTAAAGATGGACGAAAAGTTAAGCCTATAGTCTTACTTCTTTGCTGTTTTTTGCACACTTATGAAAAATGGAAAAAGTCGCTAAAGATGGACGAAAAGTTAAGCCTATAGTCTTACTTCTTTGCTGTTTTTTGCGCACTTATGAAAAATGGAAAAAGTCGCTAAAGATGGACGAAAAGTTAAGCCTATAGTCTTACTTCTTTGCTGTTTTTTGCGCACTTATGAAAAATGGAAAAAGTCGCTAAAGATGGACGAAAAGTTAAGCCTATAGTCTTACTTCTTTGCTGTTTTTTGCGCACTTATGAAAAATGGAAAAAGTCGCTAAAGATGGACGAAAAGTTAAGCCTATAATAGTCTTACTTCTTTGCTGTTTTTTGCGCACTTATGAAAAATGGAAAAAGTCGCTAAAGATGGACGAAAAGTTAAGCCTATAGTCTTACTTCTTTGCTGTTTTTTGCGCACTTATGAAAAATGGAAAAAGTCGCTAAAGATGGACGAAAAGTTAAGCCTATAGTCTTACTTCTTTGCTGTTTTTTGCGCACTTATGAAAAATGGAAAAAGTCGCTAAAGATGGACGAAAAGTTAAGCCTATAGTCTTACTTCTTTGCTGTTTTTTGCGCACTTATGAAAAATGGAAAAAGTCGCTAAAGATGGACGAAAAGTTAAGCCTATAGTCTTACTTCTTTGCTGTTTTTTGCGCACTGATGAAAAATGGAAAAAGTCGCTAAAGATGGACGAAAAGTTAAGCCTATAGTCTTGCTTCTTTGCTGTTTTTTGCGCACTTATGAAAAATGGAAAGAGTCGCTAAAGATGGACGAAAAGTTAAGCCTATAGTCTTACTTCTTTGCTGTTTTTTGCGCACTTATGAAAAATGGAAAAAGTCGCTAAAGATGGACGAAAAGTTAAGCCTATAGTCTTATTTCTTTGCTGTTTTTTTGCGCACTTATGAAAAATGAAAAAAGTCGCTCAAGATGGACGAAAAGTTAAGCCTATAGTCTTACTTCTTTGCTGTTTTTTGCGCACTTATGAAAAATGGAAAAAGTCACTAAAGATGGACGAAAAGTTAAGCCTATATAGTCCTACTTCTTTGCTGTTTTTTGCGCACTTATGAAAAATGGAAAAAGTCGCTAAAGAAGGACGAAAAGTCAAGCCTATAGTCTTACTTCTTTGCTGTTTTTTGCGCACTTATGAAAAATGGAAAAAGTCGCTAAAGATAGACGAAAAGTTAAGCCTATAGTCTTATTTCTTTTCTGTTTTTTGCGCACTTATGAAAAATGGAAAAAGTCGCTAAAGATGGACGAAAAGTTAAGCCTATAGTCTTACTTCTTTGCTGTTTTTTGCGCACTTATGAAAAATGAAAAGTCTCTATAGATGGACGAAAAATGTAAATAGGACCATTGAATGCGAATTTTCAGATCATTCTTATACAATAGACTGTACTTTAATAAGTTATTGGTATGTTTGCATGGCAATAAAACATATAATAGTTTTGTTTGTGGAAACACCACATAAATTTATTACTTCAAAGCTGATGAACATCCAGGCTGACGGATCGAAAGCTTTGCAGTAATAAATTTATATGGTGTTTCCACAAACAAAACTATTAGACTGTTCTTTGTTAACGATATACAATCAAATTGAAACTCACCTTTTAAGTACTTCATCAGACATCTGCAAATCCAATGGAACAATTTTACAACATCCAAAAATGACAATTTATGTTGGACTTGATTAGCTTGTAGACACTGGTATTTTGTTACATCATACAGTAGTTGGATTGCTTTTGCCTAAAATGAGTAAGTTAACTGATTAACCCATTGAGTGGCAGCACTCTCCCCTTCAGGGATGAATTTACTGGGGGCTGCACCCCCCCCCCCAGCCAGAGCGGTTACAGGGGTGGGGCTGGGGGTGCTATTTTTCATGATAAAGCAAAACATTATGGGAGACAAAATGAGATACAGTAATTGGAGTAATAACATGATGATAAACAAACTGTGAACAACAATTACAATTCAAATACAGTAGTCAAGCAAGACTTTGCAGTAGTGAAGCAAGTTGATGGGCAGGCGGCACACATGACCGACAGAACTCGATCTGCACCAGAGCTGTTAGAGGCCCTGCTCCCCTTGATAAGTAAACTTGCCTGGCGCATCTGGGTGCATTGCCACTCAAAAGGTTAAGCTGAAATGCTTACAACTTTATTATTGTATATTTATGAAAGTGATATAATTATTTATGGTCTAATTGTCAAGGAAAAAGGTCGTTTTGTGCGAAAACATTCCCTGGTGGAAACCTGGCTTTAGACAGTGTGAAATAATGAAGTGGTGCTCATCAGGATATACACCATTGAGTGGCAACACTCTCCACTTGATGAGTTATTTTTCTGTGTCTAATACCAGATGATTTACTAAAGCAGGGATGGATCCAGCATGATCTGGTAGGTGGGGGTGCAAATTTTTTTAGGGGGCCCTATTTAAAATCCCCCCTCCCCCTCCCGTCGACAACTTCTTAGGCAAAAAATGTTCCCGGACGAGTACGTTGCAATTGCTTTCCAGTGACTTTAGCCGTCCATCAATTTGCTACACTACGTACAGCAAAGTCTTGCTTGACTACAGTATTTGAATTGTAATTGTTGTTCACAGTTTGCTTATCATCATCACATGGCATTACTCAAATTACTGTATCTCATTTTGTCTCTAATAATTTTTTGCTTTATTATGAAAAATAGCACCCCCCCTGGCCACGGCTAGGAGGGGTGCACCCCCCCAGTAAATCCATCCCTGTACTAAAGTAGGGTGCATCAGCCATCAGGGTGCATTGCTACTTAAAGGGTTAAACACATTAAATAAAAGTGAATTGAACAATAATATTACAATATAAGATTGCTTATATAATTATCCTGGTGTGTAATTCATATTACTTATAATATCATGTACAGGTGATTAGTGTATTGACTGAGACAATGTAAATTAATAATTGGTTAATAATTTAATCTTTACAAGACGTGTAGAAAATACAGCTTATACGTCCAGATTTGGAACTTATATGGCATCGTAGAGTGCCAAACCTTAGATACTTCTAAGCCAAATTTGAATCTTAGAAGCGTAGCAGATGAAAGTTCATAGTCTTCATTTCAGGATGAATTTAGACAATCCCCATATAACATGTGTAATTAATTAACCCATTGAGTCGCATTGCACCCTGATGCACTGATTGCACCCTACTTTAGTATTTTACTCTGTCTAACACCAGACATTTTACTTGTCAAGGGGAGAGCGCTGGAGCTTAATGGGTTAATGATAGTTAAATCAAATAATACAACTTGTGCTGTACATACTGTATATCGTAGGACAAAAACCAACTTGTCTCAGTTCCTGACTGTTTAGTACATGTTGATTTGCATGTGATGTTGGTGTTTATATGTATTGAGTGTTAATATCCACACCGGCCTAGCTTGAAAAACACATGTATGTATACCTGGCTGGTGGGAAGCGAACCTACAACTAGGGTTGGGCGATATTTCGATAGTTTGATTTATCGCGATATTTTCAATCGCGATTATTGTATCGAAGGTAGAAACTTGAGTGACGATATATCGAAATTATCGTCATGCTCGTTGACTATCGTGATATTGCTTCGCAAGTGTAATATATAACTTTTATAAATTCCTAGAAAATATAGTTTTTAAAAGAATTAAAACTATTTCCTGAATTAAATACGAATTTAATACAATACAAAAGCTAATATTTATGTATTAATCTGCTGAACAATGAAATTGCAGGTTTTGCTGGCGCTCTGTGCCCACGGCATTTGTGCCAGCGGAGACACAGTAGACACTACATAGACAGTTCTGGTTTATGAACAGTAAACATTAGACTAGAAAAAGCCTTCATTTTACTTTAATTTTTGTTTTACTTGTTTTAATAAGATTATATATAAGCTTGCTTTTATTGCATTTATCGCGATATTATCGAATATCGTGATAATTTCCTTGACAATAATCGTGAGATGATTTTTTAAATATCGCCCAACCCTACCTACAACCTTTGGAATACAAGCCCATTATGCTCTGTCAACTGAGCTACACGGTCAGGACGTTTAGAGTATGTGATACATTAAACCTCCGACTATATAGCCCCCCACATATACTAACACTCACCTCATTCCAAATATAAGCCCCCTAAATATAAGCCCCCCTCCCCGAATATAAGCCCCCTGAAATATATAGAAGATACTACACAATGGCATGAAGATACTGTATGACTTTTTATGTTCAAGTGGTGAAAACAATATTTTACAAACGAGCGCAGCGAGTGAATAAAATATTGTTTTCAACATGAGAAGATAAAAATCATATCTTCAAGCCATTAACATGTAATGTTCTGTTTATTATATAGTCCCACCGTTCTGTTTATTATATTAGTCTCTGTTTATCTCTACCGATTATAAAAGACCCGTAGCCCACTATGTTACGGCCATAAACTTCCGACTATTAAAGCCCACCCCCAATATAAGCCCACCACATAATACTAACGCTCACCTCATTCCAAATATAAGCCCCCCCCCCCAATATAAGCCCACCCGAATAAAAGCTTCCCAAATATAAGTCCCCTGAATATTGTATAAGCCCAGTAGCCCACTATGTTATTCTGAACATTGACATTGTCTTAAATCAGAGAACAATATTTAGAAACATTGTTATTGTCTTTATAGCCGACAGAATATGTTAATCATAGCGTGTTATTAATACATCTTTATTTTCCTGTTTATGACCGACTTGTGTATTACTAACACAAACGATTGTCCATGTATTAGGCCCCCCCCCCCCGTATGTAAGCCCCCCCTTGTATAAGCCCATCAAAAATTGCTTACAAAAGTGAAAGCTTTGGGAGGGCTTATATTAACCCATTGAGTCACATTGCACCCTGATGCACCCTATAAACCAGTAGTGTAACTTTACTTTTTTGACCACTTGCCCCCCCAAGTTGGACATGCAAATTATAGTTGCCCTGAATAAAATTCACTTGCCATCAAACAATGGCCACTGGGGCACCGAGGTTCCTACCCCATTCTCCCGCTGCAGCTCTATATGGCCATGTTATATACTACCTCAAATCTAGCTTATTATGGCCCACAAAAAAATTGAATCAAGTACATGCACTATAAAAACTTTATCTGACAATGAAAGCATAAACTTAAAGATGCCCAGTTTTTGTGGCAAGGCAACTTGCCCGATTGGGCAAGCAAGATAAAACATTTACTTGCCCGTCATGATATGTATTCACTTACCCCAGGCAAGCAGGCAAGTGTTAACCCATTAAGCGCCAGCGCCCTCCCCTTGACGAGTAAAGTCATCTGGCATTAGACAGAGTAAAATAATAAAGGAGGGCGCAATGCAACTCAATGGGTTAACTAGAGACATGGGCAGATAGGCCAGTTAACCCATTAAGTGCCAGCGCCCTCCCCTTGACGAGTAAAGTCATCTGGCGTTAGACAGAGTAAAATAATCTGGAGTTAGACAGAGTAAAATAATAAAGTAGGGTGCATCAGGGCGCAATGCAACTCAATGGGTTAACTAAAGACCCAGGCCCAGGAGGTTTATGGTATTTAGTATAAACCCTCCCAAATACAAGCCCACTACATATACTAACATGGCAAGCTTCATTCCAAATATAAGCCCCCTGAATATAACCCTCCCCCCGAATATAAGCCCCGAATACTGTATAAGCCCCCTGAAATATAAGCCCAGTAGCCCACTATGTTATTTAATATAAGCCCTCTCAAATATAAGCCCAGGCCATCCCAGGAAAGAGAAGGCGGGCATGCAGTGAATCGCACTCCTCGGGCTTGCTAGGCGTGCAGTGGCGTGCGATCGTATTTTTAACCCCAATTAACTTGACGTTCTTTGGTTTAAGGCATTAAAATTGTTACATAACCTAAGTTGGGTTATGTATTTCAACGCCTTAAACTAACTTTGCGCCAGAATGTAACATATTACGAGAATAACCGCTGGAATTTCGAAAATTGGAGTATGGGCAATGAAAGCACCATGGTAATATATATTTTTTATATACTTTGTGTTGTTATACTGTTCATATGATGAAATGTACAATTGTAATATTAAGAAAAATACATCGCACCGCTCCTTGATTGAGGCGTGCGTTTTATCGCACGCCTCAATGAGCTGGGGCGTGTGCCAAGGCGTGCGTGTGCGATCGCACGCCTTTCCAAGGATGGCCTGCAAGCCCATGTACTAATTAAATATAACACTCACCTCATTCCAAATATAAGCCCCGCAAATCTAAGCTGTCCCCCAAATAAGCCGTCCCCCAAATATAAGCCACCGGAAATATAAGCCCCGTAGCCCACTATGCTGTTTAATATAAGCCCTCCCAAATATAAGCCCACCACATATACTCAAACATTCCAACCGTCCCGGTTTACCCGGGACTGTCCCGGTTTGGACTATGTTGTCCCGGTGTCCCGGTTTTCTTCTTATTGTCCCGGTTTCTGACTTTCTGTAGTATTTTAATAGTTGTATTCTTCAAATAAGGCTCATGTGACAAATATTAATGAAATTCGTTTGGTTCAATACATATTAATGAAATGGGAGCTTCTAGTTGCCCCAAACAATTGCCGAGTTTGTCTCCGATCGTTGTAATTCTCGTGACATATGTTGTTTTGACAATTTAGCGTTCGCTTTCAATTCCTATTCATTTGCCAGGGCTACATGAAGTAAAGCAGCGTAACAGAAACGGGCGAATAATCGCGGGCTCTTGAATACGAGAGATCATGGGTTTCAACGTTATAGTGTAATAGAACTAGTTTTGTAGCATTCACTGTGAATTTATTGTTTAATTCAAACTCAACTCAGCCAATTTTAACACTAACCCAAATCGACACCACATCAAATGAGAAAAGCGCGGCATTTATTTGAGGGAGGCGTTTATTCGAGGGAGGCGTTTATTTATTAAGTAAAATGGGAAATTGGGAAGTACGTGTCCCGGTTTTGAGGACTCGGAGGTTGGAATGTCTGTATACTAACTATAGTGGAAAGTACGCTTTGGCTGCCGCAGGAGACTGCCGCAGTTGACAAGACCATGCATTCTATCCTGCCGCAATGCCAATAATATGCTGCCGCAGGTAAAAAATCAAACGACTACACGCAATACTGCTGACCACTAAACAGTAAACATTGAAGCCTTCACTCTTAAAAAAAGACGTGCTATTAAAATCAACACAGCTTTTTTGTCGAATGATTAATCATCTTAAGATGTGCCGATACAACACAGCACTGGCATGTCACCCAAATTGTGCCGCATGTATTTTCTAAACTATTTCTGCCGCACTATCAATTTTACAGTTTTTCTGCTGCAAGATTTTGCCGCATCAGCAGTTTTTTACCTTTGCCTGCCGCGGGAGATCTCCCGTTAAAGTGCCCAACTTTCCACTATGGTATACTAATGCTCACCTCATTCCTGAATATAAGCCCACTGAATATAAGCCCCCAGACATAAGCCCAGTGTAGCCCACTACATTATCCAACATTGAAATTGTCTTTATAGCTTGCCATGTTAATCAAGCATGTAATACATATTCATATTTAAAAGATTGTTCATGTATTAGCCCCCGCACACAAGCCCCCCCCCTTTGTAGTATTAAACTATATAAGCCCAGGGGCCAGGGCTGGAATAATTTTATAATTTGGCAGAAAATCTATAATATGAACATGTGTATAATATTTCAAGAAATGCGATAGCCGTTTTGACCAGTAAAAGCCTGACTTTACCGAAGTACAGCTTCGAGAGTCGAGGAGTTTTATTAAAAACTAAAAAATGTTATCGAAAAGTATAAAAAAAACTTAAAAACTTACCATTAAGCCAGGCTGCTCTTTCATTCAAGCGTTGTCTCTTTATCCATGATCGAATTTCCAGTAGTGTTTTAATATAAACCAGTACAATCACTTTATAAATATGAGTTTATGTAGCGAAAATATTTCCGGCCGTCTTTCACAACAATTTATTACAACATCACAGAGATAATTACAGAATCGTTTTCCCTGTCCATTGATTATAATTTCCGAAACTAATCAGTCGCCATAACGTTAAATAAGCGAGTATTTGTGAACAAAAATGCCCTTTGATAAACGCGAAGCTTTAACCAGCGCCATCTTGTCTTCTTCTCCAAACATTACAAATTTTCCCGCCAAAAACACCGAAGTGAAGGTCATTGAACTATAAATAAACTGGAAGGCTAACTCAGGGGGGGAAATTGAAGCCAGTGTATTTTAGTTTTTCTGAGTTATGAGCAGAAATACTCAACACTGAACGTTGGGCAATATATCAAATTGAAGCTATTGAAAAACGCTATGTGGTGTAGAAATTTCAAGACTTTAGCTAAAAGGGAAATATTGAAAAACTACAAACATAATTACCGATGATTTGCCGTTTTGCAGTTGTTTTTGTATTTTTTAAATATTTTTCTTTTCGCTGAAGTCTTGAAATTTCCACACCGAATAGCAATTTTCAATAGCTTCAATTTGATATATAGTCCGACGTTTGGGGTCAAGTATTTCTGCTCATAACTCAGAAAAACTATTTTGGCTTCATCAAATCATAGGCCTTCATCATAGCAGTTAGCCTTCCAGTTATTTATAGTTCAATGGTGAAGGTTAAGTCATCTATGGTTAAGTCCCGTATGAAACTGACGTCACAGGTGTCATGCGCATGCGTCACAGGTGAAAATATTTAAAAAATTGAAAAATACGCTCTAAATCCAATTTTAATCTGTTTACCTTCGTTTTTTTCGCTTTTCACATATTTTCCCACCTAACCACGATTGAAACACAACAATTTTTGCCCGCTAAATATTTTAAAATCAACAAAAATATTAAATATGAAGTATTACTTCATAATTTGTAGAAATATGCTCTTCGGGCGAACATCGGGAAAATCCGAAGTGGTCCGACTCACGTCTGAGTCACTGAGCTGTATACGGCACCGGATGTCTTATCTGTTTTTCACCCTGAACTTTATATGATTTTCTTCTTGCGACTCTTAGAATCCTTAGATATATATATATAGAGTTATAGGATCTTATAACCGCCTTGGTTCTGCCATGAAATGGTTCTGGCCCATTTTCAAAAAAACTCAAACTGCAGGTAAAATCATTGATTATTTGGCATGATACAATTGATATTCAATGTTGGCCTCTCCAGGCATACCGCACCCTAGCAAAAATATAATGTATTCAGTTAAAAATGCATTAAAAACAGTTAAAATGTGCATAAAGTTCACCTGACTTTACTATCGATATTGGCGATAATATTCTCATTATGTATGCAGACCACCTCACGTGGTTACGTTATCGGATCTTATCGTATTGCCGCAACCACGTGACACGATAAAGCATTAAGTCAGGCGAGAGCTTTATGTGCATTTTTGAATGTTTTAACATAGTTTTAAGTGAAGACATATGGTTGCTCGACCATAGTGGAAAGTTGGGCACTTTAACGGGAGATCTCCCGCGGCAGGCAAAGGTAAAAAACTGCTGATGCGGCAAAATCTTGCGGCAGAAAAACTGTAAAATTGATAGTGCGGCAGAAATATTTTAGAAAATACTTGCGGCACAATTTGGGCGACACGCCAGTGGTGTGTATTATGTTGGCCCACCCCAGCAACTATTTTAGAACTTTACCAGGCCTGAAAATATCGGTCGGTCATGGACATTGTCCGACCCATTCGTTAAATTGTCCGACGTAGAGAGCAAGCCACCGGACATTCTGTCAGACATAAGTGAAACTGGTGTTTATTGTTTGTCCGACCCGAGTGTGTTGGTGTCCGACCACACTCGTCTGTAGCTAAAATTGTCTAATGGAAATGTTAATTGTAGCTTTGTCCAATGGAAATATTGAGCAAAATGGTGAAGTGGAAAACAGGCTTAATTTTGGCTTGGAAATAAGTATGAATGACACAAATTATTTAATATCTTCACAACATTAAACATTCAGAATTAATACATTGTGCTGATATTCATTTGTGTCATTCAGACTTATTTCAAATAGTCAAAACTGAAGGTTCATCGGATATACATGACGGACCCAAACTCAACGTTATCGGACATTTTGTCAGACGGCCCTGTAAAAGATATTTTAAGGCCTGCTACTTCATCTCCCAATCCAACCGGCCCACCCTCCCTCATAAATAATAAGCAGTTCCTCCTATGGAACTTTTGGCAGAATATATATCAACATGAAAGTACAAATTATGTAATTACTTTTTAGTAACTACTTTACAGTGTTCTGGGAATTCAACCCGGAAACGAAGAGTACTGTGTCTTTCCAATTTTCACGACTAGATAATAACTAGTGTACTAGAACATTCCAAGGGGGGGGGGGGTACTTCCAATTTCCTCCATGCGAGAGGTTATGACCCAATCGTAAATTACTCTTCCAATGAATTTTTTTTATTGAGAAAAATATAACATTTATACAGTACTAAATTCGTCCCGAACACGGACACTGTTTTTTGTTTTGGAATTTTCAGATATTTTGCCAAACGAAAAATTACGTAATCACCCGAGGAAAACCAGAGGATCTGGTGAAAAACCTTGGTGATTACGAGTCCGGATTCCGAAAACCCAACCCTAGTGTGACCGAATTAACTATAATATATACCATACCTACCAATACCTACCAATACCTACCAAAATCCAGAAAAGTAAATATCTTGCAAAAAAAAATCCAAATAAAAAAAATCTCACGAGATGTCAACAAAAAAAATTGTAGACCACCCGAAAAATTCAGTCTACAGATTGCGCAAGACAAATATGCCTCTTTTTATTAACAAATTGTTCCATGTAAGGGTATATTTATCTTAACCTTGAAACTTGAAAATATTTCAGATATGTTCAGGACAAGGTGCGTGGCAAATGAATCCAATGGCCCAACATATTTGACAATAGTTTGTAAAAGCTATTAGGACACTTGGGTGCATTTTAAAGATGTGATGTGTGCATTTCTATATTTTAGATTTTTGCCGCATTTTGCTTTATCGCGCGCAAGAAAATTGCAACGCGCGCACTCAATTTAAGTTAGCATGCACTGGTTTTCATGCCCTTAATTGTACTAAGCATGCATCTGAGCGCGTTTAATTTTGTTTGCATGAAACGTTGCGCACTTAATTCTAATCAACATGCACCTTAATTTATATTTCAAGTCAAGACTATATAGAGCACAACGTCACTATTTGCACATGGAGTACACTCACCGACTGTACTCCGCATTACAGCAGCACGCGCCGCGCGCGCCGCTTATGTTAATTAGCTGCGCACGACCATGGTGTTTTTTTATGATCCATGGTTCGACCAAGCTTATGTATGAATGTAAGACAACACGGAATGCAACATGGCAAACATTCTATGTCGCTGACCATATATAAACTTGATCTGCAGAGTGTTTTCACGGCGGCTATGTTTGGGAACAAGTTAAAGTGCCGAAATACAAGTTAACAAGAAAACCATTATTTTAAAATACTTGTCCGTCAACAAAGCAACACGTGAAAACACTATTTTTCCTGGCGGTCTTTTCGGCTGAAAACTTATAGTACAATTTATAAAGCGCGCGCGCAATGCATTAGCAACCTAAAGAAACGAGCCTATTCTCCACTTTGGAACGAGAACTACGTTTCTTATCGTTAAGCTCCTAATCCAAGATATCTTGGCAGAAAATTGTTTCTTTTTTGTTGTGTTTTTTCTGCAACAAGTATTCTTGGACTATTGTTGCTTATATTCAAAGTGGTTTCGCGGTTTTCTTTTTTATTTCTCTTTTTCGCAATATTTTTTATTTCTCTTTTTCGCAATATTTTCTTTTTTATTTCTCTTTTTCGCAATATTTTCTTTTTTCCACTTTGAATTGATTCTGTAAGTATTTTTCAACAGGAAAACAGTTCCATTTTCCTGCTGTGTTAAATACTTCTCAGAATGTTACTGGCGCAAAATTATGATGATAATGAATTATAGTAAACATGCCTTATAGTATACATGCCGCAAAGCGCCCTATTTCTATCTGCCTAACCTTCCTAACTAGTGCGCGCGCGCATATACCCGTTCAAAAACCTGCAAGGGAAACCCCCAAATGTGGAATCTCGGTCATGCCCCTAGCTTAACTTAACTTAACTTAACTTAACCTAGTGTGTGCCGGTTGCACCTGATGAGCTTCCACAAACAGGGGTAAGGTTTGCATGCCTTATGTTAATGTCTTCCATCGTCGAGCCGCCATAACAGAGAGGGAACCTAATCTCTGGTAGCGAACTGTTTTCATATAACTCGGGCAGAAAACTAACGTTCGAAACCAGCGATATACATGCACTACGGGCGATGAAACCACGCAATTAACTTTATTATTCAGTAAAGCCTAGACTATTTAGATTTACAATACTTATGTCGTTACAGTCCTAAGCTGATCTTTCTGTAGGTGGAAACCGGAGTACCCGGGGAGAATCCACATCTTTCAAAAAATCATGTCCAGAAATATCCACCAATCTTCTTACGGGTACCATTTGCACCCTCTAAGCTATGGATACCATTTGCACCCAGTTTAGTTATCCTACCGAAGGAAAACTATGCCAGCTTTTCAACAAAATTTTGGCCACACCCATATATTACGCACACAAATATACAGATCATGTAATGGATTAAGGTCAAGGTTCTAGGGTTAGATTTAACCCCAAGCCAAAGCCTAACACATTTCATGATATTTCTATACATTTATGAACGTAACACATCGATATAAACAAGATTTTAAAGTCTGTCAAAGTTTTACTTGTTTGCCTATACTCTGGATACTAGTTGCGCGTTGCGTTCATGCACAGACACGGAGACACCTAAGCAGTACATTTACACAAAGAGAACAACATTGGCACGAACAGACTGTAAATAGCTAGTGGGTCTCACTACGAGTTACTGGAGTGAAAAAATAATGTTCACTCCTTTTCACTTTATGTAGTAGTCTTGTATTTGAAGCAAATAAATTGCTCCAGGAAGTACTTGAAACAAATAAATTTCTCCATCGTCTGGATTGTAACACTTACTGAAACCCACCAGTAACCGAACCGAGTGCATGCAAAGAACCACGTGACCGGAAGCTCAAATGTTAACCTCTTAAGATTGACTTTCGATTCAGATGATGTCGAAATTCTGATTAACTGAGGTCAATATCTCATTTTTTATTAGCATGCAAACATCCGAATAAAAGTCAACCTTGCGTGCAAATGTACTACTAACCACAGACCGCCAGGAATTTTAAACCGGTTAACCCAGAGACTTCACCGACCACATGCAAATTAGAGTCTTGGGTATGAATCCTACAAATATACTGCCTGTTAGCAGGCTAACTTGACTGCCTGATAGCAGGCTAACTACTGTCTGATAACAAGCTAACTACTGCTTGTTATCAGACTAAACCCTCTAACCTTGAGGCAGTCATCTCGTTGCTGTCGTGCAGCTTTCGTCGTCAAGGTACATTGGTAGGTAACCGTCGATCGAGAGGCAATTTTATCCACAAATGTTCATAATAATCCACAAGTGTTCGTTGTAATCCATTAATGTTCACAATTATCCATAAATGTTCACAATATCTCCAATAGCGCACAGTGTCACAGTAATCCGTATTTATCCTTTGGTATCCGCTACGACTCTCACTGGACCTCCCATCCGACACCTCAAATGACGTTTTGGTCAGTTTTAAATTTTTTTTGGTCGATATTTTTAATACAATTATAGTATCTACGAAAAACACATTAACTAGTCAAAACCCATGAAATTCTTGAAAGATTAAACCTCAAAGAATGTTTATATTAAAGATATTCAAGCCGAAATCCCAAAGTCAACATCAAAATGATAACGGGAAAACACTGGATAAAGCCATACAGACAAAAAGCCGGCCACAAATCAAAGTTTGGTGGTACTTCGGCTTGATCTTTCCAGGCCTACAGGCGAGCTGTCCCAATCTCATGCCACGAACAAAAAGCACAAACACAAGGTTGGCCAGACCTTACATTTGCGCTAGTTGATCACGACAATCGATCAGAGCAACTCAACTATAGGTCTGGAAAGTCCGAGCCGAAGTATCACCGAACTTCGACGAATGATCGACCACTCATCTGGCATGATTTTACCTAGCGTTTAAACCAAATACCAAAGTGATGTAAACTTCGAAATTTCATTTCAAATATCTTTCAGATAAACAAACTCCCAGATGGAAACTTCCGAATTTCAAACATTTTGATTTCGTCAAGAGCTTTTCACAAATACCAAGAAATATAGAAAATTTGAATAAATTGCGAAATTAAGGAAAATGTGCCATATTTAAATTTGTTTTGTGCATTTGGGCGTCTTCAGGGTGGTCCCTACGTAATTTCGAACACGCACAACGAGAATCACGAGAGAAATATATACCTTCTGCAATGGGCAACATCTTTGGCGATGGTATGGCGTATTGGTTATGGTCTCTGGATGGTACGGCAGACAGTCCCGGGTATGTTATCATATGATTTCGTTACGGTCTTTGTGCAATCTCTGATGAGTTCAATCTCTTCCTTAACTTTGCACTGTAGACGATATGCGACGATGAATGCCGTGAGTCCACAAAGGAATCGGAGCTGGCGGCTGGTCTCATTTGTCCTTAAGTCCTTTGGCTTCTCGTCTTTCTCGTTTTGCTTCAACTGCTAAGCGAGCTTCTCTTCAAATCTGTGCAGAGGTCTTTCTGTACTGTTTGCCATCGAAATGATCAACTTTGAGGCAGTCTAAATAATTGGACAACGAATTGTTAGTTTCAAAACAGCAAAGAGTTCTTTAATGTCTTTACACAGGGTGCGGTTGTCCAATTCAATTTATTTTAATTTTAAAGAATGCGTGCATCTATGCATAAAATTAGGGCATGAACCACGAGGACATTTCATCTCTAAATTTCCCAAAAATATTGGATGAAATTCAACTTGGACAACCCTCAAGAAACTCAAAAGGCTTAGCGTTTCCTCTAGATCTCAGAAAACAATTTGTACATAAACGAAAAGTTTGTAAAAGCTAAAACGTTCAAAAATATGCCACGCCTGCATGTGAAATTGACCATGGCACCTAAAATAAGTCGGTAATTCGCTCGGTAATTATGGACAAACGTTTCACTAATATTGTAACTAAACTTGACTCAGAGTGTTCAAAAGGCTACAAAGCAATGCTAGAAGACGTCCTAGGGGCTAGGTGTATTGGGAAAGCTTGAAAACGAGAAACAAACAAGGAAACGCCTTTAATGGACATTATGCTTACCAAGTGCTTCGGCATTTCGACCATGTCGGCGACTTAAATTAGTTCACTTTTCTCTTCAAATTTTCGCCCTGAAATTGCAGATAAACTAAATATGAGTTAAATAAATCAATGCTGGGGTATTTCTGAACATTACTGCTAGGAAATTAGGGAGAGACACTGAGAAAATAAAGTGACTGAGCAATGAAACGAAGCGCTTGAATGGGAATATGAAATTGAATACGTACTACAATGAATATAGACACGTGTTTTAATAACAGCAATATAACTTAACAAGTACAACTAAAAAATAGCTAAACTTAATACTGACCTTTCCCTCTGCATGGCATAACGATTTTATTTCGAAAACGTTTCATAAAAGCGATGTTTTGCACCAACTTTAATGTGTACTTTCCTAAACTTCGAGTCAGAATGACGCCTCAATGCCTCGAGCAGAAATATTTAAATTTGCCACGAATGCTCAAACCACACCCTTGTTTGGTATCGGTCATATTTTTACGAGCTCTGATTGGTTTAGCTTGCAAAAGCTTTGCTATCATTGGCTACTGCTAAATGCATGCATTGGTCTTAACTCGTTGTTAGAATTTGAATGCCTCAGCACTCTGCTGAACCCACAAGTGAATAAAAGCTTAACACAAGTAAATTTTATGAATAAAGAAACTGCTTAAGAAGCTGCTTTAAATTCCCAAGAGCAGAAAATCATGCGCTTTACAAAGATATTCTAATTTCTTAATAAGTCAATGTCTATAATATATGCACCCTATCAATATTTTGCGCATCTTTGCGTTCAATTCAGCTTAGTGCAGCTGGGGCATCCAAATTTTAACAATACGTTATTTCAATAATTTTGGGTTTTTTGGGACACAAATCACACAATATTCAATAATGTATAACTGGTTTACGTGTTTGAAGCTGAGGCCCGTTGAGCTAGGCCTTTTACAGTAAAATGAACGAATTATTTTATCTGCTTTTGTGTTGAAAACTCGGTTTTGCGAGTAACTGTTTACATAGATAGGCTGCAGAGCAAGGGGAATCATTACTTTGTTGTCTTATAAATCCCAAGCATGCATTAGCTACTTTTAGCTGTCGAAACTCTAGCCTGTAGTGTAGGCCTTATATTTGCAAATGCGATTTGAAGTTTGCCATTTGCCGTAAACGTCAATCTTATAAAGTCCCTAGCTAATGATAAAAAATATCACCGGAATAACACCAAAACATGACAAATTTGAATCTTTATTGTTACAACTAAGAAATGTGTTATATTTGCATAGTTTCATACATATTAACAAAAATATTTTATGATAAAAATCTGCCAGTATAGACCCTTTTCATAGATGGCTGCCGCGATTAAAAATTCTTTTATGTGCATATAAATTGGCCCAACTAGCCTCGTTTCTGGGTAGAAATTCCATCGAAATCTTAACATGAGTACGAGGCTAGTTGGGCCAATTATAATATGCACATAAAATAATTTTTAATCGGCAGCCATTTATGAAACAGTATTTTTATATCGGATTCGTATTCAAACAGTATTTTTATATCGGATTCGTTTTGCCGTCTACACTAATGAACATGAATCCAGTACGTATACAAAATGATCACAGGTAGAGTCTAAATCCGGATCTTTCGAATCCGGAAAAGTTCGCGGGAACCGAATATCCGAAAAAATATGAATCCAGAAAAAACTCTCGTGTAAATGCTTTATGTAAAGAATCCGAATCAATTTGTTCCGGTGTATGTTTTTTTGGCTATCTGTAAAACGACGAATGGGGAATCGGGGAATTGAATAGGGAATGAGAAAAGCCGGAATCTGTAAAACCCGGAATGAGAAAAGCCAGAATCTGTAAAACCCCGAATGAGAAAAGCCGGAATCTGTAAAACCCCGGAAGGAAAAAAGCCGGATTCTTCAAAACCCGGAGTAAGAAAAGCCGGAATTTATTAATTTCAACTGCCAAACAGAGTCAAAACGTTAACATCGCATAATATCACTAATATAAGAGGGTTAAAATTATTCTTTATATTGACCATATCGCTGTGTCGGGCTGTGTAGGGTAAACGCCTCACGGATCCGTGTACTTGAAAAACAAGGATACTTTTACAAATCCGGAAACTTTTGTTCTAGTGTAAACGCTAACATCATCCATCATTCTTGGCAGGCTTTTAGCCAGAAGGGCGTCCCGGCGTCCTGGGATGCCCCTAGAACAAAAAATGGACGTCTTAATTTGGACGCCCAAATTTTGGGGAAAAAGGGAAATTATTTTCAATTATTTCCCTAAGTATATTAATATACCTGAAAAGAAATAGCTTCAATTCTCATTATTATAATACATTTGACATTTTGATCTATTTGATGGTGTACCTGGCAGAATGAAAATGCCGTAGTTAAGTAAAGAAGTATAGAGGCATGCACAAACTCACAAAGACAAAGTCAAGTGTGTTTCGACCGAGCTTGGAACAGATACTGACATGAAGTAACGTAAACTTCAAAACTTCAAAGGTTTTCCAGAGGAACGTTTTCTCGAACCCCCCCCCCCCCTCTCTTTACTGTAGATGTGTCGTTGTACCAAAATTGGACGCCCTCTTTTAGGACCCTGGCTAAAAGCCTGCATGATTATTGGATACAAGTGAACGATGCTGGCCTCGGTTGAACACTACGTTGGATAATGTTGGATTGGGTTTGAGAACAGCTTATCGAAGGGAAGATGGCGGTGAAACTCGTTAGAATAACCTGTTGTTGTAGTAGTATTAGTGGTAGTAGGGGTATTAGTGGTAGTAGGGGTATTAGTGGTAGTAGGGGTAGTAGTATAGTCGTCGTCGTAGTAGTAGTATTTATTTTGACAGGGTAGCCCATTCAGCCGAAGCTGGTATCCAGAGGGGCCCTGCACAATAAAACATACATTTACAGCAATAAATAAACACAATAACAGTCAAACGTCATGCAGCCTAATAAGGTTCTTGAAAGATAACAACGCAGTAGATGCTTTAATTTTTGGTGGTAAAGAATTAAACAAAAGTGTTCCAGAGTATCAAAAGTACGTTTCCCAAGGCTTAACTTAAGTATTATATAGTTGAATGCTACCATTTGTAATAAAATATTCACAAGATTTTGCACAAGATCATGCAGACACTTGAAGACTAAGATACATTTATTCCCTCCTCGGACTGACCATCCTAAGATATTCATAGCTCATTTGAACTGTTTCGTCTCGCTATGACACGACCAGCTCGATTTTGCATCGTTGTAAAATGTCATTATGCACCCATCACCTCGGGAAATCCTGGGGAATGCAAAATCCACATGGCACAAAGTTTGACATTTTCCCGAGGCCCAGGGAAAGGTGGAACATTAAATTCCCAGGACTATGGGGTATGCCTATCGACGACTTTTTATAGATTATATCTTGCAGACTTTGTCCAAGGGCACGTTTACACGCATGTGAGGCTGATTAAAATTTCAATAGTAAAGTTGAGACCTATCACGTTCCCAGAGTATGCCTGTTCGCGGGTTATATTGATAATTCTCTCTTCGCGTATGTTCCCGCGTAATTCTCGCAAAAAACACGCATTAATGTGTCGGCAACTTTGATGATCGCGGCATCCAATCAAATAACGATTTCGATTCGATTTCCCCAGAGTCATGCCACTACACAACCCCGCGAACAGGCATACTCTGGGAACGAGATTGAGACTGTCTTGTTGAACAAGTTGTTAGTAAATATTGCGGCATATTATATTATCTAAAAGTTTAAACGTTTTCTTTTGTATCATAATTTTAAGGTGGTTCCATCATAGATATATTATATACACTAGATAGCGCATCTCTTTTAGTAAAATTGAAGCCAAGAATATTCCAGCGGTTACCCCCATTTGAATAGATGACAGTCATGTTGGTAGTTCCCACTCGCTAATAAACGCTTAAAAAACAACAATAACTTTCATCATTTGAATAGTTTGGAATAGGTTTAACTTAATGTTTAAGTTCCCTGCTTAAGAAATAGAAAACATACGAGTCTTCTCATTTCATGGGAATATCCCGAGTCTGCAATCACGGCTTCAATTTTTGAATTGCAGAATAATTAGATGCACTATCTGGTGTATGTAAGATATCTATGGGCCCATGCTCCATACAATTTCTTGAAAAGTGCAACCCCAATTTTTGTTTTATTAAAGGGATGTGGCAATATATTTTTTATATTTCATTTTAAAGAACTTTTAAAATTATATGTTAATCTCCTTCACCGATTTTGCGTACCTTTATTATTTCTTGAAATATTTTGACTTAAAATAATTTGCTGTCCTCCATCTTGGATTAATTTTTATCTCATTATCGGTGATTTTAGTGACGTCATAAGCAGGGTTAGCCATATAAAAACTACTACATCTAAGTGACCAAATAACATTAAGTCTTGTTTGAAAAGTCGTCAGACAGTTTTTTATTTCAAATAGTTACTGAAGTATATGATTTTGGGCTCATCATAACCAATTGCTCTATGGATAAAATTCTTGCGTGACCCTGCTTATGATGTCACATATATGCATATCCGCCAAAATCCAAGATGGCGGAAAGCTCGCTGATTTGTGATTTTTTCTGTTCAAATATCTCAAGAAATAATAAAGTTACGCAAAATCGGTAAAAGAGATTTACATATAATTTTAAAAGTTCCTTAAAATGAAATAATAAAATAATATATTGCCGTATCCCTTAAAAAGTTTTCTTTTAATATTTGAGTAGTCATTAGGAAATCAAAAAAAAAAATTACTAACAGAATAAATGTTTTCTTCATTTGAAAAATGTTGGATCAATAGAATTTTTTAAAAATTGCCCTAATGACTAAGAAAACTTTTAATAAAATAAAAATTGGGGGTCACCAAAGCTATTTTCGAATTAAACTAGTTTAAACGCAAATTATCAGCCATTTTGAAACGTCATTGTTGCCACGACCACATCAGCACTGCCTGTAACTAACTTATCGTGATTAAATAAATACATATTATTATTATTATTATTATTATTATTATTAAACGACAGTTACGCAGTTTTTATTCAAGACGCCCCCAAGTTATAATTTTTTAAAGTAAATTGCATCTACACGTTATTTTTTTGCCACTACGTTGAGAAGATCCAGTATCTCCAGGCTCAGAGATTTGAAGTGCTGTTCTGCCGCCGCCCAGAAATGTGATCAAATCTTGCGGTAAAGGCAGCTGATCCAGTAAAGAAGGTTTTACAAGTTCCAAGATGACAACACGACATGAAAACTTTAAACTCTGCATTCTCGAAATCTTATAAAACATCAGTTCGTATTTGGTATCATCGTACTCGTTTTCGTACCCAGAAAATGTGGATAAAACTACTTTTGTTCCGCATGCTGAAAACATGGGGAAGAGCCAACGCAGCCAGGACAAAGTTCCTTCTGCCGCCATCCAACAGAGGGGCTCAAGCGTGCTCACATCCATAATTAAGCACGTGTTCATGAACTCATTTTCCATACAACACATCACGCTCAGAAATCGACCATCGGGGGAAAACGAAACACAGTCAGTTCCCCAAATTGCCTGCCAAAACGATTGCGGTAGTACGAATTCCAATTGAACAGTTAAACGTTCAAGCGTGACCACGTTCAACAAAATTACCGCCATTCCCATGGTAACTATAGCAATCAGATATTGACCTCCAATAATACTCGCAGGACTTAAGGCAATGCCAATTGGATCACACTTGATGAAAGGTGTATCTTTGAAACGTTTTTCAAACAGTTGCATAGGAGGCGCTAATTGGTAGACACCAATCACCGGCGTTTGACTGTTTGAGGCGAGCAGAGATCGTGTATAGCTTAAAGGTCCTAACAAAACAACATAGTTTCCATCTTGTGTTAGGTTACATAGCAAATGGGGCTTACGTGGATATGTTGAAAAATATCCTAAATGGGTAATCGCATCTGTAGCGTGGTCAAGAAAACTTATTTCATGTTTCTCTTCTGCTGGATGGCAACTCATAAGAATTGTTACATTGGTATGTAATATATCATACCAATACATTGGTATGTAAAAATCCTGTGAGGGGAGAAAGCCATTTCTTCTTACACTTTCATTGCGCTTTCTTAATGACTGTAGGCCCATCTTAAGGGAGTCGACAGAGTATGCTGTCAATACTTGGGTTACATGTGATTCAAATGCATCATCAGTGATGCCCAAGGTCATATAAGGCTCGACGTATGTTGCTGTAAGACTTGGGTCTGAAACCTAGAAATTGATACAACAGAGTAAAGCACTAGCAATTCTATCGGGTAGTTTTCTCCTCCTGGCAAATGTGATCAAATGAATGACATGCAAAAGACTTAGTCGGGATTCTTTACTTCTGAAAAGTGACTCTATAGACTATACCTTTATGTGCGAGTTCACCATTAAGGGACCGGTCATTATTTATGGCGGGGGGTGGCACCGAAGAGAAATGTTTTTTGTGGCAAAAATTTTGCTGACCCAACCATTAAAAAGTAAAAAATTTGATTACCCAACCTAAAATATCAATTAAAAAATAAATACCCACCCCTGGCCAACTTTACTATACTAATAAATACCCACCCCCTGGCAAACTTTACAAAGGGTACCATTCAGTTGTCACACTTGTCCTTTACCACTTCTGTGACATGGGTTTGATAACAGCTTGTGAAATTTTCTGCAGTCTAAAGTTTCATGTTGTCTGCACATGTTCTTTCTTTGGAGACACCATTATTTTGTTTTGTCAAAATGATCAAGATAGTGACTCTGATTGATTCGCATATTGTATTGACATAAATAACTGTTGACATTGCTTTTCATGAATAATGTCTCCCAAATATTTCAGTGAGTCATGTTTTGGAAATGACAATACATTTTTATTGCCCAACCCTTGGGTTGTTTTGTTTTTCATTTACCCAACCTTTGATCTACTCAAAATTTTGTTTACCCAACCTTTTTCTCTTCGGTGCCACCCTCCGCCATAAATACTGACCGGTCCCTAAACTATAAATAAACTGGAAGGCTAACTGCTATGATGAAGGCCTATGATTTGATGAAGCCAAAATAGTTTTTCTGAGTTATGAGCAGAAATCTTGACCCCAAACGTCGGGCTATATATCAAATTGAAGCTATTGAAAATTGCTATTCGGTGTGGAAATTTCAAGACTTCAGCGAAAAGAAAAATATTTTAAAAATACAAAAACAACTGCAAAACGGCAAATTATCGGTAATTATGTTTGTAGTTTTTCAATATTTCCCTTTTAGCTAAAGTCTTGAAATTTCTATACCAAATAGCGTTTTCAATAGCTTCAAATTGATATATAGCCCAACGTTCAGTGTTGAGTATTTCTGCTCATAACTCAGAAAAACTAAA